>CABHPH010119783.1:0-25695 GCA_902168325.1 Peromyscus nudipes
TTCCAGATTTGGAACTTGGCATGATGGGTGTTTTCAGACAGATGGGTGGAGAGGAGTCTTTACAGGAAAAACTCTGAGACCACCCTTATGTGCTTGATAGCAAGGCGTGTGTTTATAAAAACAAAGATCTCCCATCTCTCTAACAAGAAGGATAGAAGTTACTCACAGGAAGCAAATTCAAGACCATTTTCAATCTGAAGACAATAGCAAAGGGATCTTCATAAATTGTAATAAACTGTAAATGCCATCTATTTGTCTTATCCCAACTTTCTGCCTCTAAATAATCAAAGTTTCCTTTCTTCAGATTTTCAGTTCTGTAAAAATTTACTGTTGTTTGCGGAAGATTTCAAAGTAACCTCTTTGAGAATTACTTATTGCCTTGGACTCTCATGGATGCAAGTTGCAGATATCTAATTTGAAATCCCCAAACTCGAGATTCTCTGAAATCCACAACTTTTAGCTCATAATGTTTTAGATTGTAGAACACTTTATTTGAGAGATATTCAACCAGGAAAATCCATAAAAACATAAAAAAAAATCTGAAAAACTTTGAAATCTGATACATTTCTGCTCTTACTTCTGGTCTCTATTTGAAGAAGTGATACCAGCCCATATGTAGGATCAATATGTTAATAAATTTGTCTGACTCTTGCTGTATCTGTTATTACTGGGTATTATCCTAGCTAGGGACTCAGAAGCCATAAAGAAAATTATTTCTCTTCCTTTATTACTTGAAAGGCTAATTACTTTAGACTTACCTATTTGTCTGTACTATAAATCTTAGTACCTCATTTATTTAAAGGTCTTATTTATTTGCTCTGTCTAGCATCCCTGTTACGGGACTTAGTTACTTCTCTACTGCTGTAACAAGACACAACGACAAATGCAACTTAAGGAAGAAAGAATTCATCTGGTGCTTAAGGTTTTAAAGGATTAGAGCCAGGATGGCAGAGCAAAGGCTTGGTGGGGGAACAGCAGAGTGCTTATATCTTGATCTGCAAGTAGGAGGAGGGCATGGAGGGAAGAAGGGAGAGAGGGAGGGAGGGAGGGAGGGAGGGAGGGAGGGAGAGAGAGAGAGGAGAGAGAATGGATGAATGGACAGAATGGTATAGGCTTTTTGAAAGCCAAAGCCCAGGCCCAGTGTCAAATCTCCTCTAAGGATATATCTCCTAATCCTTTTCAAGCAGTTCCATCAACTGGGGATCAAGTATCCAAACAATTCAAACAAATGAGCCTATGGGTGCCATTCTCCTTCAAACCACTACACTATTTGATCCAGATTTTGCTTACTAGCACCCCTTTTCCTTGTTAAAATTGTCTTATTTTCTTTTGGGTAATTGTTTTCTCTCTCTCTCCTGTTTTTGTTTGTTTCTTTGTCTTTTTTTTTTTTTTTTTTTTTACTTTTCTGTCTATGAAGGTTTGTTTTTTGTTTGTTTTTTGTTTGTTTGCTTGGTTGGTTGGTTTCCTTTCTTTTCTTTTTTCTTTTTTTTCCTTTGCCTTTTCCTCTCACATTTCTCTTCTCTCTTCCAGCTCCTACTCTCCCTGGGAACCTCATACTTCCTCATCTTTTAATGTGGAATTATCAGCTCAGTTTTGCCTTTGATTCTATCTCTTCAAGAGTTGTATTCTTCAAAGTCTTTTAGGACACCACACCCGAAGAAATCAGACTGATGGCCCTCTTTCATTCTGAGCGAGTTGAGTTAGCAGGAAACACAAAGAGGAGGAAAAGGGTCAGTTGTGGGCAAAAAAAGGAAGAGTAGAGAAAGACAGGTAGCTGTAATAGTTTCTTAAGACAGTGCTATAGAATGCTCTCTGTGTATGATATGACTGTGGCCTTCCTGAATTCTTAGAGGCTATAATTAATCCATGAATTCTGTGCATAATTAGGTCCATTAACATTCATTCATTGAGATGGAAGGAGCACACAAAACCCCAACCCCACCTCCAAAGAGTTAAAGGCAGTTGTGAGTGGTTAAGGGGGAAGAGCTCATGAACTTCCTACCACAGGTAGATCTGTGTAATTAATGTTGCTGGAGAAAGCATTTTCTTCTTCCATGGAGTAGCTGCACATAAGGAACCCTAGTCAAACTCACTGACTCAGCAAGATACACTTGGGTGGAGTGTTTCTGTGGATGCTGCTCATGGTGCTCTATCTGGGGTGAGCAGAGAGTTTGCTTTTGTTCACACAACAGTGGGAGACTGCTGTACAAATTATTTTTCTTGTTATGTAATGTGGATGAACTTAGGGCAACATGTTAGTAGCAATGCACATTGTCTGTTTCTGGTAATAAATGATCATATAAACATTTTCACATTCTTGCAGTTGAAAATACACAATAAAAGATAAGATAGAGTTTATCTATAACAGCATTATCAAGCTAATTACAGTTCCCAATGTTTTAGGATTTCCCCCTTATAATAAACACACATAAACTCACAACCGTAAGTGTGTAAGTGATATCTAAAAGAAAATGGGCCAAACCAAAGCTACCCTTACAGAATGTGAGTCTTAAAAAGCAACAGACAGAATTACAAAGAATATGTTTGGAGCCAAGGTCTTTATTAAAAACATCTCATTTTTTATTTGATGTGGTGGTATATTCCATAGGACAATGTTATAATTTAGTTCACTGGTTACCTACTGATAATTAGCTTGTATCCAATTTCTGTGCTCCAGTAGGTCTCATAGATAAAACTTTGTATGATTTTTCTGTTAATTTCCTTAGAACATAGGGCTCAATGGAATTTCAGACCAAAGATACATACATACATACATATATATATATACATATATATATATTTAAATTATATATAAATTTAAATATATATATATTTTAAACCTCAGACTCACTTGTAAGCATCATGTTAATCAATTCTGTGACAAAGACATAAACAGTAAAATGACTTAAAATTATTTAACTAGTAGCAAAGCAAAAACTCAGTAAGTGCTGTAAAACTATGTTAAATGAAGGGTTCTATATAACACACATCGAAATATGTCTTAGAGTCCATCCTCTAAAACAAAAACTTTAAATAAAGGTCATTTGCATATAATTTATGTGTACACTGATCCTACTAGGTGAAGGACAAGGGTCAGTTATTCTGGACAGAGCAGATTCAGCATAGGTGTGTTTATGAGTTGTCTGCCTTGATGAGTCATGGCTCTTCAACTCTAAATCACTTGGTGAAGAGCCATTGCAAGTATTGTAGAACTGTCTTCCAAAGGGATATAAGAAGAGGGCTCATCCATGCATTCTAATTCCAACAATCGGGAGTGGTCCTGCAAGTAGTAACTCTTTTACAGTTATTGATGTGGACTAACAATTACAGAATATAAGACTGATGCTCTGAAGGTGGTGCTAAGTAATCCAGGGGTTGGCCTGCACAAAACTGCTCTCTTCATATTATATAGCAAAACATTAGACTTATAGGATTTGACGTGACGTATGTGTCCTTTATTAAGTACTCAATGTCATGACGTCTTGTTTGATTTGTTGGCCAACATAAACTCTGTAAAGATCACCGTAGGACGTTTATCGTAAGAACAGTCTCCATTGCAGTTGACCTAGTGGCTATAAATAATAACATTCATTTCTGTCTCTATCAACACTGACTGGCAGATTGACTGGCGTATTGTCCTGCTTAGTGGGAGAATGCCAAGAAAATGTTATGTGGGATACTATACCAAATCAATCATTCATCCTATACATTCAGGTCATTCTATCAGAGGAACTGTGGGCAAGAAATGTCAATATGTATCCATAGCAGGTGTCAGTTTTAATAAGGGCACATCAATGCCCCTTCAAGTCGAAGGACTCCATGCAACAGACTTGCTCCTAAGAGGTCAAGGAGTTTCCTTGAGGAATGGGAGCTTGTTCAGTGATCAATGATAGAATTATGGTGGGAAGTCCAGGGTTTCATCAGGGACGTTAGCGTGAGCATCTTGATGAAGGAAGCTCATGATGGTGACCTTATGCATGGCCTCTCCTCTAACACCTTAGTTGTTATGGGGCCCAATGCTGTCAGACGTGAATGGCTATGTCTTCCTGCCCTTTCTTACAGGGATTCCCTTTACAACTTGTTCTCTCGGGATATTGACATGAAACACAGCAGAGGGCCCATCACACTCTGGGCCTCCTCTCGTATTTTTGACTACATGCTTCTTCCTCAGATGTCTTCTGCTTAAAGCATCCATTTTATCTTTTAGCTAACAGCCAATTCTTTTGCTTGACTGAGAGATCTATCTTATTTTAGTCAACTCTCCCAAAGGAATTGAATAGCTCTGTGTATTAACTCTGCTTCTCCCCACTGGAGTATTTCCCTTTACTGTCTTTTAGGTCCTTTTTTGATTGTGTTCTAGTGTGGCTGCTGTCCTATGTGGTGATTGCACATTGTGATGATTCAGCCCATTCAGATTTTTTAAATGGTTTTCCGCTCTCCATCAGGTAGGTATAGGAAATTTCCCATAAAGCCAAATGACTGTGTTGAGAAGGAGGTTATCAGTGAGGCAGGGGTAGTTGAATACTTCTTAATGTGATTTGTTTGTAATGTCAGTGCTTCTTGGGTTCAATTCTGAGTGCTCAGCATTGCCCAGTATTCAGTCCATTGTTGTGGCATCTCTACAGCATTTTTACACCCAGGTTTTCTTTATTCTCTCCTCATCATACAATCCCTAGTCTCATTACTATGTACCTGATCTGGAGATTTGTGTCATACCAGAAACTTTTATTTTTCAAAAAGAGTAGTTTTATAGGAGAGAAGACAAGTCTTTCTTCCCAAATCCTTGTGCCGTTGTTACAAGGAGTTCTTCTCCTTGTCAGAGATTCCACACTATCCTCAACTACCATGGCTGCCTCCATCTAATCTAGGGGTTGATTTCCCAGAGAGCACAGCAGCAGCCACAGAGACTGAACCTGCTAACCAGTTTTCTCCTTCTCAAAATGCTTCGTGGAATGTGTCATTTCTTTGGAATTGCAGGGTGATCAGTTTCACAGACTTCCTAAAACTGGTTTCATATTATTTTCATGTCAGAGTTGTTGTGTTTACAATTATGATAGCCATGAGAGTGCCAAGGAGAACCCACATGGCTCATTCTTGTTTCTTATTCTTTCTTCTATCTCTGTATGAAAGCAGCAATTTATACTCTGGACATTAGAGTAAATTAGTTGCTGGAGGATAGCACCCCTTCCTACATGTTCATTCCTAGATGCAGAGATACAAATGTTGGTCTTATTGTGTTACTTGTCAGAGGGGATAGAGGACACCAGGAGAATTTGGCCCACTGAACCAACTAAGCAGGGCTGACCATGGGCTCATAGAGATGGAAACAGCAATCACAGGCCTGCATGGGTCTGTACCAGTTCCTCTATGTCTACGTAATGACTGTTAGCTTGGTGTTTTTGTGCGACTCCTAACGGTGGGAGCAGGTTTATCTCTGACTCTTTTGCCTGCTCTTGGAATTCATTTCCCCCTATTGTTTGTTTTGTCCAGCCTCCATATGGCTTTTGCCTTGTCTTATTGTATCCTGTTTTGTGGGAGCCTATTTTCAGGTTCCTAATGGTTTTCTTTACCCAGCAGGTCTACATAGAGAGGATGATTGGACCATGGCCCTGAATGCAGGTGTCTGAGATGGTCTGCATTTGGCTGTGCTGGGGGGAGGTCTTTTGCTCCACTCCTTGGCTTTCTTATAAATACCCTAGGGCAGAGACAGTGAGGGCCCATTGGAATAGGTTCCAGGCCCTCTGGAGGCTATCCTGTATTTTCTGTTTATCTCTACACTCTAAATCCTTCTATCTAATATTTCCTGCTACTCTCACTCAAGAACATTCTGGGGAACTGTGGGGATGGTAGGTAGCACCCCCTGCCCTCATACTGTTTCATTGTGTTTGCTTGTCTTTTGGAGGCCTGCTCTTTTGTGAAGAGACATGGAGGGGGAGTAGATCAGGGGGGAGGGGAGGTGTGGGGGTGGGAGGAGTAAGGGAGTGGAAACTGGTGGGCATGTATTGTGTGAGGGAAGAATCTATTTTCAATAAATAAAAAAGAAAATTATTATATTAAGAAAAGAAATATACTCACTTGGAGACCAGGCTTTTCAACCTTCCACATCCCAGAATTGTAGGCATAATAAACCTTAACAGACAATGTGCCTCTCCAGACTAAGGAATCTTCCATCTCCTGAGAACATTTGTATCTCCTGATAAAAGGGACCAACCCAAGCTAAACTTTCCATTCCCTGCGTAACCCAGGTGTCTATCCTACCGCCATTCTCAGAAAAACCATATAAAACCCGTACCCCAACCCCTGCTCTGGTCTCCTCTAAAACCCCGTCTTACTGATCGCCACAGTGCACAACCATCATTCCTGGGAAGGTTGCTTGCTCCTCAAAGCAACAGAAGATCCAAAACTTTCATATCCATTTTGGTACCTAATTCCCATGACAACCTTGCCCCTATAAATAACGTAGATTTCCTGTTGAGGTAGATTTCAGTCTCCCTCATTTTCACATTGCCTTGATCAATCCAATCTACACAGGCCTACGTCAGCTCTCAAGAATGCCGACTACTCCTGCTTCTCTCCTTTCGTTGTGTCTGCTCTTGTGTTTTCTGTTTGGGAAATAACACCTTGTACCACATCTTATTTGACACCACGTTTCACATCCTGAAGAAAAGTGGTCCCTCATTTCAGAACGTGCCTCTGAAATGGCAATACAGCTCCTTCTGATGTAGTACAGAAAAAAAAACAGGAAAGGAAGGAAATCAGAATGGACAGGAAGAGCACATGCTGTGGAGGAAGGAGCAATCGCTTCCATAGATGCTAGTACATTTTTAACAATTTTATTTGTCTCTAAACCACCGCTTTCCCTCTTTTTTTTTTTTTTTTTTGCGTGCACTATACATTATTTGTATGGGCAAGGCTGTCATGGGAATTTGATACCAAAATGGATATGAAAGTTTTGGGAAGAGTTCTAATTTAAATTCAAGTTTGTTTTTAATTTAGGGAGGAATTTTTCCAATGTAACCATTGAAAGGGGATGAGAGAAGCTTCCAGGCAGAAACCAGTTAATTAACAAACTAACCCTTGTGTAGCCAAGAGTGGTTTGCATTTCTCCCTATTCAAATAGTCCTAAAATCATTGTGAGATTGTCACGGTTTTCAGAAGGTCTGCAATGATTGGTCCTGACAATGACTTCCAGAGTCTCCACATTGTAAACAGGATCATGTAAGTGAAGTGACAGTTTGCAGTGGGTCTGGAGAGAGCCTTTCCATCATTTAGTTCTGCCTTGGGATGTCATAATTCCCAATTCATTTAGGTCATGCTGCTTCACAGAAATTCAGTTAATTAATTGTGATTGGTTGGGATTTGAGCATTCACTAGAATTTGCATTTTATTTCTGGCATTTAGAAAATGATATCGGTATTGACAAATGGGCACTTTGGGCTTTGTAAAGGGAGAAGAAATACCTTAGAGAGGCTGCAATTCCAACCCTGATTTTATGTATATGGATTCTATATTTATGTCTATTGAAAGCACTTTCCAGTGCAAGTACTGTCAGGAATTTTTATACAGCACAGGTGATAGAAAACTGTTCCCAGGGAAAATGGGAGCACATATTTTGGAAGCAAGAAAATATGAGAAAGTTATTCCCAAAGACAGCTGGACAGATTCAAGTGACTTTCTGCTAGTTCCTCGTTCTTCAAGCAGCTCACAGAATTTTGAAACACCCATTGGAAGAGAACAGACCCTGGCCTCCATGAAGCGACCTTCACCACAGGGTCTAGCTTCAAACTGTACAGAGCCAGTTTGCAGGCAACAATACTGTTTCTTTTTGATATTCGGTATTATCTAGAAACATATTTCTTCAAGGGTTTCTAAACAAAGGGCTTCTCCCTGCTCCTGCTGTTCAGGTCTCTTGGAGTTTGCATCCTTACTGGGATCTGGATCCTGTGGTGACTTAATTTATATTAAGAATTAAGTCTATTTGCATGTCCTTGCATTTTATAAGAGGATGTCTTGTGTAGGGTCCAAGGTTACTTGTTATATGCAAGGATTAGCACTCATTATTTTTCTCAGTGTTGCTCACATACTATGTAGAACCAAAGCAACAGAATGGGGAGTAGTGACAGTAACTAAAAACCAACGATCGTTGCTTCATAGTACATTTATATACATGTTTATGTTACCATGTCTCGATAAATGAGAGAGAGGACCGCAGTTGGCCCATTGTAGCCTAAATAATCCTCTCAAATACTGAACAAGAAACTAGCTCTCAGTTATCAAAAGAGCCAGTTGTGAAACCAATAGTGTCAGTAGGCTCATGTTTTCAGAGGTGTTTGATGTACAACAAGCAAGTTTTCAATGCATGCTGATTTCCAGTAGGATTGGAATCATTTCGTTCTATCAGAAGTTGAGGTAAAAGTTTGCATTTCTATATAAGAAGTGTCAGGGACTTCCAGAAAGCATTTCTTATCTAGAGGCACTCACTACTTCAAATAAACTTTATTTACATCTAAAAAATCAATAAGGAAATAAAATTAGAAAAGCAAGCAACATTTTTCATTTAAACATCATTTTATTTAAACATCATTCAATTGCATTTTAAATTCTGCTGTTTTGAGACTACTTCTCCAAAGGATTTCAGTGGGAAATATTTTTTAAAATAGTACACTTTTTAAGTTCACATGGGATTCGTTAAAATGAAAGTGAGTTAATCTGATACAACTCAGTTTTACGGAAGTTGGTAGATGAGAAATCATTTGGTAGTCCTTTTGGATTCATGCTTTAATAATGCATTGGGGCTTACATAATAATGGAAGCACTCAATATGTTCCAAGTTGATTTTCAAAATATTTAAAAAATAACTATGATCAGATCATGGCTATAGGTGTTTTAGGGTTTTAACTTATGAGAAGCTGATTTTAAGAAGAACGTTGTAGCTATAGATCACTTTGTGACATGCGTGTTTACTGTTAGCCAATCAGCCACAAAGGACCATTTAACACAACAGTCAATTTCCCAGAAATGGAGCATGAAACATAGAATCCTTTTCTGCTATATTTATTAACAGTGATGAAAGGTTTTATCCCAGTTCAACGTTCCAGGAAGCCTCCTCTTTGGAGATTCCACTCCACCCCCCATCCCCTACTCTGGTCTGAATGGATATTTGGGCCAGAATTACAGGTCTCAGGATTTAGATCCTTTGAAATCAGATTTCCAATGCACAGTACTTGTGGTGATACTTTATTTGTGCTGAAATGTGGTGATATTTTATTTGTATGTTAATAAATAAAGATTGCCTGGAGATCAGAGGTCATAGCCAGCCATAAATAGAAGTCAGGCGGTGGTAGCACAGGCCCTTAATCCGATCACATGGCAGGCAGAGTCTCTGTGCCTTCAAGGACACAGCCAAGCGTGTCCAAATAAAATATCACCACAAGTACTAAAATCCAAAAGCATTCCTTGTGTTTGGCTATTTTGCCTGAAGTCCCATTCTGAGGCTGTATGTCACAGGATCATCCTAATGCATCTGGCACTGTTTCCATCTTAGAAACTAGTCAGGTGGTTGCTTACAAATCACACAAGAGGAGCTTCGTAAGTCTGCCTGCTTTTCTGAGTTGCTAAGTCCCTAAGGGCAGTTTTCATTTCTTTATATTAGCCCTTTCTCATGCAACCTATCCAAGTGCTAGCTAGACCCTGACTGCTGAGTGGAGGAAGAATGAGTAGGATATAAGATCTATCATAGAACTTCACAGAAAACTTCACTGTGGACATAGTGTGATCACTGTACTCAAAGATTCCTTGCAAGGTTTTAGGGAAAGTACATTAGTTTCAAATATAACATCATTCTAAATGTCTTTGAAGGTTATGGAAAGCTAGATATATTTGATGTAGTAAATTTGGTTCTCCAGTTATGGTGGACACGTTACATTTTTTATCTTAGTTTCATGATTTCATATTATCTATCACATTTCTTGTGCTTTATTTCTAGTAGCAAATTTTTGTACTTTTTTATTATTATGAATATTTACATCATTTGCCTTAAATATATGACAATCTTCTATGGTGAATGCTTTTGTTTCCTTTTTCTTTTATTTCTATTTCCAAAATAATTCTTGATATGAGGAAAACATAATCCATACATAATATATATATATTACATATGTGCATATATAGGATATATAGATGAATGAAGTAAAAGCTGTTTTTCTATGCAGTTTCAAATTGATAATCTATGATTACAACCAATTGTATACCTTTAAAATGCTGTAGGTACAATCAGGTGATTAGAATTTTCTTTTAAGCAATGCAAATCTTTGTTTGCAATATCCAAAGGTTCTAGGTTGGTTTTAAAATGTATCACCCAAAATGACAATGAAAAATTGTCTGCTTAGCAAACTTAAAAAAAAGTCCCAAACATATATAACATATTTGTCATAATCGCATTCTGGCTTTTTATGACATCAGTTTTCCTCCCTCTCATGCTCTGCTTCAGCACAGCCGGGTCTTCTAGATGAGGATAACGTGGACATGAAAACACCAGGTCTCCTCCTTGCCCATCGCCAAGGAAACCACATTGAGCCCCGCACTTTCATCAGATTTTTCAAACTCATGATATTGATCTTATCAATGATCATTTTATCATCTTGTTTTAGTGCATTGAGCCTGATTTTTACTTCTTAACCCAATCACAGATTGAAATTTGTCTTTTCTATTTGCTTGCTGTTTTGGTCTGGGGGTTGCCTCAGCAACATTCTTGTGCATTTTGCAACCCACACCCCCGCCCCTTTGCTGCCTCCTCTAGCCCTTGATCTTCCAGGGGCAGCTGATAGAGAAGGTGCTGTTGGAAGGAATTCTACTTCTTGCAGTGTGTTAAAAATTACCAAGGATCTCAAACAATAAAACTCTAGTGAAACTCATGCCCCTCGACTAAATTATTGTTATAGAATTGTGGGTCTTTACGAACAAGCTCAAACACATGTTTTGGACATGTGCTCTCCACATGTATGTAAACCACATATTACATACATGCACACTCACCTATGTGTTGCCGATTTAAGTACTGGAATCCATCATAAGTCTGCCCTTCTCTTTGCTTGGGAGAGTTGGTTTTTGAAGCAGTGGTCGTATCTATATGTTTGGGTCCATGGGGACACTGAAGAGATGGCTCAGCAGAAGGCAAGGGAGGGAGGAAAATTGTTCTACACCAGTGGCTTTCATCACTGGCTGCATGTGAAGGTCACCCGGGGAGCCTTTAAAAATTAATGTCTGGACCCAATTTCAGACCAATTATTTTAGGTTCTCTGGCGGTAGTGCTGGAGTATTAGCAGTGTTTTACTTAAAAGCTCTCCAGACACTTCTAATTTGTAGCCAGGGCTGAAGAGTTCTGTTTTACTGTTGTATCACTTTGCTTCTAGTATCTACAAACTTAACCCCTACAGTGGCAGCATCCACAGGAGGCTTTGCTCATTGACCCTTGTTTAGCCAATTTTACCATTGCATTCTTTTTTGTTTGTTTGGTTTTTTTGAGACAAAGTTTCTTTGTGTAATTTTGGTGCCTGTCCTGGATCTCCTTCTGTAGACCAGGCTGGCCTCAAACTCACAGAGATCCATCTGGCTCTGCCTCCCGAGTGCTGGGATTAAAGGTGTGTGCCACCACCACCCGACAGTATTCTTATTTACTGATATTGTCTCAGCTTGCATTTATTTAACAACTATGAGAGTTTGCACAGGGCTTTGAGGAAAAGATGTGGAAGAAGCAAAGATCCTGCCTGATTGACTACTGGAGGAAGACAGATGATACACTAATGAACAAATACACATAGAGTATGTCAGCTGGTGATACGTGCTTGGAAGAAAAATAAAGCCATCCAAGATAATGGAGAGCAGCAGGGTGCAGGGAAAAGTAAGCTATGTTAGATGGGTTGGCATGGAATGTGCCTGTCACAAGATGACAGTCCACACTAGATTCAAAGTGGTACTTGAATCAAATTGAAATATGCTTTCTGGTAAAGCAAACTACCAGGATTGTAGACCTTGAAGACATAGGCATTTTTAGATGGTGTTCAGTGAGAGGCATTTAAGTGGCATGTCCTACCAGAATGTAGATGACTGTTGAAGAAGTTTTACAAATTGCATCATTCTTTTTTTAAAATCAACCATAAAGAAACAATTAATATCAGAAGAATAGGTACATTGGGTGGTGGTGGCGCATGCCTTTAATCCCAGCATGTGGAAGGCAGAGGCAGACAGATCTCGGTGAATCTGAGGCCAGCCTGGCCTCAGAGTGAGTTCTAGGACAACCAGAGCTACACAGAGGAAACCTGTCTCAAAAAAAAAATAGAAGGAAAAATAGGTAAATATTATGTGCATAGCTTGGCAGTTTTGACAAGCACTACACCCATTTAATCTTGACCAAACTGAAGTTACAGAGAGTTCCCTCACGCCTCCTTTACACTCACAGTGTTTGATGCCTTATAGGCTACCAATGATAATTTATTATTATAAATTTAGTTTCTTAGAAATGTATCCATAGAGTTATGGGATGAAAAGCTGCCCCTCTACCTCTAAATTTAGATGTAGAGACTCTGTCCTGCAATGTGACTCTTTGTGGAAAAGGGGATTTGTTTTTATAGCTCTGTCCCCTGAATTGAACTAGAGGCTCCGAAGACTTTGGAAGTTCACTAATTACAACACTGAGGATTCTCAAAACATTGCAAGACCCTTATGGCCTTTCCAGAGAATATATAAGCAGGAAGCACTTTCTGGGGAAGAAGAGATTTATTGAAGCTGCCAGTAAACTGGGGTGGGAGCTCTGGGAATGTAGCTTTTGTGAGTTATCACCAATTTGGGGGTGGCATTTTTCATGATGTAGCTGTATTTGAGGTATCCATGTTCCTAAAGTAACTCTGATAAACACATTAGTTCCCTAAAGTAGACTTAGCAGAAATCATTTCTTTGTCCTGCCTTGGTACATATCCAGGGTGAGGAGGCATTTGTTCACAACTTCCCAGGAAAAGTCACACAACAGGCTTTTAAGGAGGAAACCAAGGTTAAGTGAGGTCATAAATTTGGGGCCCTAACCAGTATGAATGGTGTACTTGTGAAAAATAACAGCAAAGACGCATGTTCACAGGAAAAGACCTGAAACTACAGGGAGAGAAGGGAACAATTTTCATTCTGAGGCGTTAGACTTGAGTAGAAACTAAACCAGCTCAAACCTTGACCTGGGACTTTCAGGTTGTATAATTAGGTAAAAACATTTTGTTGTTGTTGTTTAAAGCACCCAGTTGCAATTTTGTTATGGTAACACTACAGACTAACTATGCAAACTATGTTAATTTAGGTTAATTAACCTATGTGTTAATTCCTTTCACTAAAGATTCATTTTTTTTGGGATTTAGCATGTTTGGGTGCTTTCACTAGGCTTGTCTTTTGAGTTTTTTTTCATATTATGAATTATTTTTCTATAAATGTTTTCATGGAATTTATTTTGTAGACATAAGTTTCCATTTGTTTTAGGTAAATGCCCAGGTAGAAGATCACTGTGTTTCACAGTACATTATTTCTTATACCCATTGGATAGTTTGCACATCATATAGCATGGGGAATATTTAAAGATCTCAAAACAACTCTTCAGAGTGTATATCATGATTATCTTTATTTTCACATGGTATATGAGGGTTTCCAAATGACAGAATTGATTGGAATGTGGAACATATTTAAAGCAGTTTAGGGGATAGATGATATAGTAGGTCCACCAACCAATCTAATTCTTTATTTTGGAATTTACCACTTCACTTATCAATTCAACATCCGAAAGAATAATTTCAATTTGGTAGAGAATAACTTTTGTTTAGAAAAGCCAGGCACCAGGCATTGGAGGGAAGCCTAGGAGGCAAAGTCTAAATTATCTTAATGATTTATATAAGATTTGCTATTTTGCTGTCCCACAAAAATAAGATGGGGAGAGAAGAGACAAGGGACAACAAGAAGAAGAAGAAGAACTGAAACCTGAAAACAAGAGTGATGAAATGAGGGTGTATTTGGGGACTAGTTGAGGACAGGGTCAGTCCATGGAGGGTTACTGGACAAGATGCCTGAAAGGCTTGTTGTAAGTAACGATGTCAGTCTGAAACTAATTGTGTTGCACCCGCTCACCTATAGAAACCTCCACCTTGTATGAATCAGCACATTTAGGGGTAGATCATACAGGGAGAAACGTTTCTTGGTTAATGATGGTTTCAATACTTTTATTACTCATCAAGTTGGAAGCAATGAATGCATTTACCCTGTCACCTCAAACACCAAGGAACTGATGAAAATGCATCTGTTTCCACGTAGTGTTAGTTGAGACTGATGTGAAACTCCAGGGGCACTCAGCAATTGGAACTTAAGCAGCGTTTCTGGACAGACGGATGGAAAAGGCTGATGCATGCCCCCTGCTCACTTTAATATCTCCCTAGAGTCCAAGGTGAGCATCTAGTGCCCCCTGCATGAAAATTTTAAAGAGTTAAATTTTAAGGGAAGAAAGGGCCACTTGAGAAGATTCGAGTTGGGGTCAATTCTTACAGCTCACATGGGGGCAGAACTGGTTCACATTACTATCAATAATACTATGATTTTGGAGTTCATGGTACACTTTTAAAAGTACTTTAAAAGGCATTACCTCCACAAAGAAGCAAAATTCACCCTAAACCAAAAGATTCTCTAGTTTACTGAACAAAAGTAGAGAACAAGGCTAGAAAAGATGATAGGTTTTATAATGTATGTGCTCTCAGGAAAAAAAGGTTAAGAATATACATACAGGTATGAAAATTGAGACACAAGGAGCGTAAATGTCCCAAGGCACAAAGGAAGCAGTAACAGTGACCCACAGTTTTTTCATTGTGAATTATCAGCTAAGAGACTTAAAATTACATGCATTGTAATACCAAACGATACAGATGTAAACATAGTTTTATACTATATTTCATATGCTCAGGAAGGCATAAAAGAAAGACTGACTCATGCAGAAATATGGAACTATAAAATGATAGTTACTTGTAGAGATAAGGACTATGGTTACTGAAACAATGATAAAGAAACGTGTTGGAAGGGATTTATAGAAACCACCCATTACAGAGGAAGGAAGAGATTGGAAAACTCAGAAACAGATTAATTAAACTTCTGAAAGGAGAGAGTTAAAAATAAACAGGAAAATTCGACATCCTACATAGTATTTTAAGCAATTCACATGTATTATTACTCCACCATGTCTGAAGAAAATACTAGTAAGGTGCTGTTATCATCCTCATTCTACACAGTCTGAGACAAAGAGTAATCAGGTCAGTGAAGACAGGCAGCTTCAGGTAAGGGCTGTATAGACAGCTGATTCCAGTCTTTGTACTCCTTTAAAAGTACAATGAGTAACAGGACGGATAAGTCTTATGGTAGAACATGGGACTCTGTTAGATTTAAGTTTCCAGGCCAGTGAGTAATTAAGAAACATATTACAGAGTAGTATTGAGAAATCGTTAGGAATTATCAAGAGCAACTATTTGTCCTGTGTTCTGGGTTAATTTCTCAACATTGCATTCCAATTCACAAACTCTCCTTTGTAAGTACAGAATTAAAGAAAATATTTTTGCAATAATAGTTTCTTTCCTCTTTTCATTTTATTGATTCTTATTTGGGTCTGTTCTTTATACATTTCCTTCTTTAAATTAATACAAAATAATGATGCATGCGAGAATAAGAACACAATAGAAAAAATGAGTATCTCACTCACACCACGCTACTAACCATCCCCATGCTTGGATGGCTGGGCAGGTCTTCATGGGTTGTTACCACCATAACTTTATTGGATGCTATGCCCTTCTTACTGTGCATGTGTTTGTTTCTCCGGAGTATATGACTGGACCCTGTGGTGGTATTGTGTTCCCCAAAATATTGTGTATGCTAATAAACTTATCTGGGGTCAGAGAACAGGACAGCCACAATATTAAACATAGAGGTTAGGCAGTGGTAGCATATGCCTTTAATCCTAGCATTCCAGAGACAGAAATCCCTCTGGATCTCTGTGAGTTCAAGGCCACATTGGAAACGGCCAGGCACGGTGATACACACCTTTAATCCCAGAAAGCCACACCTTTAATCCCAGGGAGTGGTGGCAGAAAGCAGAAAGGTATATAAGGCGTGAGGACCAGAAACTAGAGGCCTTTGGCCTGGAGAAGCCTTTGGCCTGGAGAAGCACGTGGCTGGTTAAGCTTTCAGGCTTCTAGCAGCAGTTCAGCTGAGACCCATTCTGGATGAGGGCTTGGGGCATCCAGTCTGAGGAAACAAGACCAGCTGAGGATCCAGCGAGGTGAGATAGCTGTGGCTTATTCTGTCTCTCTGACCTTCCAGTGTTCACCCCAATACTTGGCTCTGGGTTTGATTTTATAAATAAGAACTTTTAAGACTCATGCTACAGGACCCCAATTGCTTGTCCTATTTCATGAATCTCCTTGAGTTTGTTTGACAATGCCGTCCCATTTTTAAAAGGTGTTTTCATCAATTTATACTTCCACAGTGTGTAAGAATTCCTATTGACCTCCATTCTCTTGAAAAATAGTATTTTTCTTGTTTTGCAGATTATTTCTACCTGGATGGGTATGGGAAATAGTGGCTTCTGTGTGCCTCTATTGTCTCATATCACTGCTGTGTCCCCAAATCCTAGAACAGTTTATAGAAAGACTCAGGTGTCATTCATAGAGCACATTCATTGACTAGATGAATATTACCTGGGAAATATTACCTGGGAAATATCCTGGGGTTCAGGATTGATTTAAAAAGAACATGGTGATGTTGTTAATAGAAAAGTATCGTTAAAGGAGATGGGGTGAGGAATTTGGGAGGAATGTGAGGAGATGGTTTTTGTGTGTAGGAAAAGTTATATTTTAAGAACTAAAAACTTGTACTGTCATTTGAAAGCCAAGTCAGTAAAAAATCCTATACTTTCTTTATACAAATGACTCTCAAAATTCAATCAACATTTTTTAAAATTTTATTTTATAATTTAATTTAATTTTACATATCAGCCACGGATTCCCTTGTCCTCCCCCCCAGCCCAACCCCCATTCCCATCTCCTCCAGGGAAAAGACTCCCCTGGGGATTGAGTTCAACCTGGTAGATTCAGTCCAGGCAGGTCCAGTGCCCTCCTCCCAGGCTGAATGAAGTGTCCCAGCAGAGAAAAACAATGACATCATGAGTTTTGCAGGCAAATGGATGGATCAATCAACTTTTTAACAACATTTTTTAAAAAAATTTTCATGAGTAGACAAAGGAGCAATTATTTCTAATATTTCAAAACTTGGCAAGAAAACATAAAAATGTGTGTGTATGTATGTATGTATGTGTGTGTATGTGTTGTATGTGTGCATGTATATGTGTATATGTATATGTGTGTATGTATGTGTGTGTGTTGTATTTAATAAGCCATCACTGATGGTGTCACTGGATGTTTTTATGATTAAGACTTCACTCTGAGAAAAATGAATCATTTGTAAGAAGTTAGTCCTGATGATAAATCCCCTATTACATTTAAGGAAAATGGAAGAGGGGCTAATGTACACTTCAGTGTTAGGACTTTTTCACCATTACCACGTGTCTCTAGAACTTGGAAAAAATATGTAAAGAAAATAAAAGAACCTGAAGTCATAATAAAATTGACTTCATCGTGATTGCTTACAAAGCAGAGTTTCAGAATTACCAGCAGATTAATAAATGCTAATGTAACTGAATATTTTACTGTCATCATTTGTTTAAAACAGCTATGTGATCGTCTCCCTGTTCAGTGAAGCATTGTACACATTTCACTTTAGTTTTGTGATGCCTATCTGGGCACTCCAGTATTTACTATGTCATCCAAATTGTCACATTCTCACAGATAGTTCTATTTTCTCACTAAGCAAATAATGGTTTATGAGTTCTTTGATTCTAGTTTTTGTAAAGTTTGAGAGAAAATTTCTTCAAACATATAGTGTTTGCTCATGCACACAACTGAAAAAATTACGACCTTTTCAATATTTAGTAACAAGTGGTTTTTCATTTTTGGAGTAAAGTTTGTGTTTGGCACAAAAGTAACAGATATTCGTATGACTGAAAGGTGTAGTCTGAGAAATTCGATAAAGGCAAGTGAGCATATTTGTGAATTTGTACAAAGTATAATTAGTCCATTGCTTTCAATATTGCAAAAGTGACTCTGACTTTCAGAAACTAAACCACAGAAGTGGTAAAGGGAAAGCTGAGTGTTCATGTTTTTTCCCTCTTCTTCATCCAGTTTTTCAGTCAGTTCTTAACCTCTTATGAATTAAAAGTTTCTGATATATGCAGAGTTTCATATTAGGTATGTTATTGGCTTTGTTCTTCCAAATTTCATGTGTTGAATTCTCAACTCCATATTCCTCAGGGTGTGACATCATTTGAGGTATATTGAGTTCAGCTAAGTTAAGTTCATGCTAACATAGGGAGGCCCTTCAACATGCATGCAATAAAATTCATGATTTCATAATGGGTTACCAAGGGAATGTTAAGTCTGTCTTAACCAGGGGCCCACCATACTTTAATATTTCTGGTATACTTTTTTTAAAAGCATATTTTAACACTAATGTCATAAACTAAATAAGTGCCAGAAGCTATGAGACAGTCTGAGGCCATAACCTACTGTAACACTAGTAGATAGTTACTGCCCCCCAAGATACCCCAACTTTCAACTTCCAGTCCCCCAAAATATGCTATCAAACACTGCTGTTTGTTCTAAGCTGCATTGTTTTCTTTGGACTTCCGTTATGGCCTTTCTCTTGGCTGACTAATGCAGAAAGGCTTTGTACTGTAAATAATTCCCTGGGAGCTGCAAATATATAATTAAAGTAAAGTTCAGCACAGGTCATAGCTTAATAGAATAGCACAAAGGAAGTCCTGGGGTTACAAAAGAAGGGATGAATACATGGAAATTGATATTTCTCTCCAGTGTACCCAAGGTTCTAAGCTAGAGAGACATGGGCAATAGCTGCTTTAGTGTTAGGTAATTATATTCTTCCTAAGAAACAGCTTTCTTCTACTTTCTAGATTAAAATAAAACTTAATTAAAACTTAATGTGTGGTCCCCACTGGCGACGTGTTTCCTGCTCTTTGTGTGGCACACATTCCATTTAATTCCTAGATCTCCTAACATCCCTGAACTCTGTCCTGTATCTTTTTTCTCTTCATACTCTATAGCCTTAAAATCACTTTGCCTTTATGTTTTTTTCATGTGTCCTTCAAAACCACCCCCCAAGTGAACCTCACCACAGAAGGTCAGATTAGAGAGACCCATGAAAACTAGGACTGGTATGAGATTGGAGAAGGAAAAGTTACAGAGTGGTCGAGACCACGGTGTGGCCACCACTGAGAAACTTGATACCTGGCTTCTAGGCAGAGCAAGGTGCATTCACTTTCCGGTCAGAGATAGACAAGGGCACCACTGAGATTGTCATGTTCTCTTACATCCATTGCAGGTGACACACGTGGTTCTCTTCGTGTCCATTGGAAGTTTATCTTTTTTAAACAAAGACATACATTCATCCAGGGCCAATAGATAAAACTCACACCATATGAAAATTCAAATTCCCTGGTGCTGGCATGCAAGAAGAACGGAAACTTCTGAAGCATCAACAGGCTAGATAAGGGGAAACCAACTTAGAAAATTCTGGCTGTTAGTGATTAAAACAAAACAACAAAACAAAACAAAACAAAACAAAACAGAGTGTTGGAGAGGAAATATGTAAAAGCTCTCAGTATTTTTCTTTAATCTAAAACAAAACAGAAGAAAACAAAACAACAAAAAAGACCCATACACTTTTCATCTTTTGTTGTTGAGTCTGAATGTTTTCACCAATTATGATTTAGTATTATCCTTTTGACATGAAACATACTTCTCTAGCTGTAGCTCAAATTTCCAGACTGGGCAACTCTTAACCAGAACAACAAGATAAACACATAGAGAAGACACTGAATGAATTACTCTGGGTATTTGGGACTTTTCTCCTCAGTCTTTTATAGTCAGAAACCAGTAACAGTGTTTTTCAATATAGATTCCATTTATCAAATCTTTCTATATTAATTAAACTAGTTTTTTTTAACAGAAATAGCACTCTTGTAGATTTTTGTCATCATAATAAATTACATATTTGAATTACATATTTGTTTTAGCTGATAGAAACAGGTTCAGAACTAATGCTCTTGGTTTAGTTTTAGAAATAAGTCATAGAGATGGGAAATTGTCCAATATTCAAGAGGCTTAATTGTTTTCTCAACATCAAACTTTATAGAATGAATGAATGGTATTAGTTATTCTGTGAAGTGAATTGATAGAGATTTATTAAAAGCATGTCCACTAGTGCTTTCAAAGGTCTGAAGTGTAAGACAGTAGGGAAACTGTGAGGAGATGAGCTGAAAAAAAAATCTATAGTTAGTGGACAAGGATGAATTAAATGTTATCATGTTCTTTACATCAGAGTTATATCAGTGAATGAAATAAATGGCTTTTCAACGAGTTAGAATTTACAATAAACAAATAGATAGTTAGTCATGATGATGAATATTAGGAAGAAGAATCAGGATAAGGAGATAAAAAATGATTGTTAATTGAAATAAGCTTGTTAATGAGGGCCTTTGTGATACTGTAGCTTTTGAGAACAGACATGATGAAGCCATAGTGAAATCTCTGAAGGCATCTGAAAAAGACTGCCCCAGGCCAACCCAGGAAGTACTTAGTAGGGTCAGGGACAGGGAAAGGAGCCACTGGACAGACAGAAGTGGATAAGGCGCACAGGAGCAGGAAGTAGGAGAAGTGAATATAGAGCTGAAAATGAGTGTGGAGGATCATGGAAGACCTTGTAGATAGGGGAGATTTATTGTGGAGATTTAAGAGTAGCAAAATAATGTACTTATCTCTGAAAGGACAATCCTCTCAGTTGTGTGGAAGCAGGGACTCACAGGATTGGGACATACATTTGTAAACCAGATTCTTCAAGGCGTAGATCACGTCACTGTGGACACGGCCATCATAGGAACACCTGCCAATCACCCGGAATTCAAACCTACTTTGAGGCAATGAATGCTAGCTGTTGATCATATCAGTCAAAAATGCATTCTTGACTTACTCTGACCCTGTGTTAACCACACATAGTCACCAAGTCCTGCTCACTTAGGTCCACATCTACTGTAACTACCAGTTACAATAACCTGTCTGTTGAAGTCCAACACATTTCCCCTTTCCCTGCTCTATTAAATGTTCAATTATCTTCCAAAGCACAAAACTTAAAAAAAATTTTTTAAATTGCATTTCATTCTCCTATTTCAAATCTTTCTCTAGGTCCACTATTTTATCCCAATAGAAAGACTAAATCTTCAGATGATCCACAGAGCTCTTTGTGGTTTTGTTCCTTCGTATTCACCTACTTCCCAAGACTCTTTCTTATTCTGTATGCAACTATTCTTTGATTAGTTTTTCTTTTGTAAAATTTCCTAAGATCTTTTCTGAGTTAAGATCTTTTCTGAATTATCACGAAATAGCCAACTGTCTCTTGTCTTGTCCTTCTTTCCTATTCTTACTCTGAAAAAGTCAGGACTGCTCTTATCAGACTGCATAGACATCTCGTTTAGAACTGCATTCATGTATGTTTCCTTCAGAGCCCATCATCTGACCCCTCCAGACCTACCTCCAAAGAGGGAGAGACTTTGTTTCCCTTCCATTACCAGAACTGGCTGATATACAGCACATGCTTTTACTCAATAAATATGGCAATTAATGAAGGAACCATTCTTTTCATCCTGAATCTGTAGTCTTCACTGATAGTATTTTTGTATCTCCCATGCCAGCAATTCATAATGTTGTGTGGTGACTGCAATCTTTTCTTCCTTAAAGGCTTTGGTAAGAAGATCTTTAGCTTAAAATATTGTCTTGATTTTAATATTAGCATAGACAGGGTAAAATAATGCAAATATAAAGTTGAGCATCATACACCATATTTTTCTCCTCCTCATCAGGACACTACAGGAGGAAGGGAAGCAGACATCCTTCATTCCTTTAGTTCTTTTATAAAATGGTACCCACTCATGAATCTCCCTTTACTGTACTGGTTAAAAATCAATGTCTATTCTTTACTGTATTGTTGAAAATTGACATCTTTCTCGTCCTCATCACTTTGATTTTCCATTCTCTGATGTGCTTTATTTCAGTGAGTTTGCCATGACTTGATACATATGTATGTTACCTGTGTGTGTATCTCTCTGTGTGTACTATGCCCTTGCATTTACATACCTCTGTGTTGTGTATGTATCTTTCTTCCAATACTGAATACTGTGATTTCCCCAGCTTTTGTACCATCCACTTTGTTGATGGAGCAGATTTCTAGTCATTGTAATTACATATGAAACTCTTGAGTGTGGAGTGGGGCCTGGAACTGGGGAGGGGGCAGTATGCTGAGTGAAAACTTCTGTGTGATCTTGTATTCTTTTTTTCCTATTTTTTTTTGTTGTGTGTGTGAACCAAACTGTAGATTTAAGAAAGATTTGGAGCTGTTTATGAACTATTCATTGTAACACACTATGAAGCAAACTGTGGAGGTACATTTGAGAATTTGGTAGCTGGATAAGAGCAATTTAGGTCGTCCTAGAACAGAAAAATAGGAAATAGTTCCAGGATTGTCCTACTGAAGAGAATCAGCTCTTTAATCTCCAGTGACCTTTGATAGACCAGATCTTCACTGGTTTATATCTCTTTTTTAAAATTTAATTTTCAATGTTGTGCAATCTAACATGTGGTACTCATAGAACTCAAAAGTGGAATTGCATTTTACCACTTCTTAAAGGCATAATGAATTAATAATTCCAATTCAGTGTAATATCATTCCTTTAACAACCTATTATGGGGTGAATTGTTTTACTATATTATTGTTATGAAAGTTTTGTGGCACTATATCCTACTCTTCAGTATTGATTTCTTCTGATGGTAGGTTTACCTCCAACAGGAATATATTATGCCTTAAACAGTAGTGATCAATACCTCTGTGATAAATTTAACTAAACATTCTTCTGGAATAAGTGGATTGAGTGAGCACCTGCAAAGCATCAAAAAATGTCAGACATTTAAACTGAACATGAGTGGGTTCAGCTACACTGGTCTCACACTGATATGTATTTGTCCCTGCCCTGGAGGAAGGGCTATTCAGAAAATGCCACAAGGTCATTCAGTAAGCAATTCAGACAGGGGTAGCTGGGGAATAAAATGACTTAATCATTTTAAGGAGGCAGAGTTTGATGATTTCTGGGGTTTCTTTAAGGACAATTTATTTTATGATTTTTTTCCTCTGCAAATAGAAAATGATAAAAATATTGCCGTTTCATTTTATTGCTATGCCTCTCATTATTTCAGCAAAAAGTCTGGGCCAAATCTAAATTTAGAGTAATATATGTGAGATTATAACTTGTTCCACAGTAAATCTGTGACCTCTGTGTCACAAAGGGGAAGAAATGTGGAACTCGGGCTGTTGCCGCGTGAATTAAAGAAGGGCTGCTCATGGGAATGAGGGGAAGTGCCATTCTGTAGAGTATAAATTTGTAAATGAAGGCATGCCATTCATCTTTCTTGTTCTTTCCTCTTCTCATTTATTTATTTTTTCAATGCCAGGAAAATGCTTTCAAACTTCCACCTGGAAATGAGTTTCTCTAGAGGGCCATATAAATGCTTGAGTAGTGTATATACGATGTTCAGTCAACATGGCTTCTCTTGTCTAAGAAGCATTTATTAAATTAGATTAGTGTGTGTTTACTCTTAATATTTTGTACAACCACACATTTTCCTCTTTTTGATTGTTTTTAAAATTTGCAATAAATGTTTTTATTATGACACTTTTATATGTATTTTGTTCTTATTTATTCCCCTCCTCCAATGCCTTCTTCTATTTCAAATCATGTCATATTTATGTTTCTGAATCTGTCATATTTAGCATAATATATGATTTCCAATTTTATACATTTCTTACAAATGCCATGATTTAATTTTTCTTTACAGTTGAATAAACTTCCATTGTGTATGTATACTATAATCTTATCATCTAATTATCTGTTGATGGGCTTTTAGGATGTCTATCATGAACACAGCAGCAATAAACATGGACTATTACATCTGTTGTAGGACTTAGAGCACTGTGGGTATGTGCACAGAAGTGGTAAGAGCAAGGCATTTCTATTTTCACTTGATTGTGGAACCTTCATTCTGATTTCCATAGCAACTGCACTGATTCACAGTCCTATCCACATTGTATAGGATCTCCCCTTCCCCAGATCCCCACAGACAATTGAGGTTCCTTGATGCTCTCTATTCTGAAGGAGGTCTGTTAGAATCTCCAAGTAGTTTTTTACATTACCTTGATTGCCAAGATTATATCATACGGTTTCAAATATTATTGGCCATTTGTATTTCTTCTTTTAGAACGATCTCGTCAGTCCATTAGCCCACTTGTCAAGTCAAAGACTTAGGGTTTAGGTATCTACATTTTATACGTTTTAGCTATCAACCCCATATAGCGGGCAATGATTTTCTCCCATCCTATGCTAGGTATACACTCTTGGGTTTGTCTCCTTTGCTATGCAGAAGCATTTTCTCTTAGTGCAATCCCACTAGTGGATTCTGGAGATTATTTACTACACTGAGTACTGTGCAGAAAGTCTTCGCCAGTGTACCTATCTTGGGAGTGTTTCCTTATGCTCTCTTTAGGGACATCTTTGATTCATTTTGATTTTTTTCACAGTGTTAGAAGTGGTATAACTGCATTATGGCACAGGTGAATATCCAGCTTCTCCAGCAGTTTTTGTGAAGAAGCTTTTCACTTTTCCAATGTATAGTGTTAATATCATTTTCAAAATTTAGGTGGTTGTAAATGTGTGGATTAATTTCTCAGTTTTCTCTTTTGTTCAATCAATCTGCATAGCCTACCTGTCTGTTTCTGTGGCAGTCCCATGCCATTGTTTTTATTCTTACTCTATAATATGAGAACAGTTGTTTGTAACATCTACTTTACTGACTGATTCTCTTTTTAGTATTGTTTTAGGTGTTCTTAGTCTTTTCTGATTTTATTTGAATTTTATTACTGTTTTTTCAGTTTATCTGAAGACCCAATTTAAATTTTAATGGATATTGTGTTAAGTTTGTAGACTATTTTTGCTAAATACATCCATTTTCAAAATATTGTGGCACGGGAAGTCTTTTCAACTAGTACCTTCTTCAGTGTATTTCTTAAGTGTCTCTAAGTTTTCATCATAAAGGTCTTTCATTTCCTTGGTTAGGTATACTACTAGGTATTATATTAATGATTTTGAAATTATTATGAATGAGAGTCTGTTTCCTGATTTCTACTCAGAAAGAACAGAGGAAGCCAACTTATTTTTAAGTTGATCTTGCTGTTACACTTTGCTGAAAGTGTTTATCATAACTGAGAATTTTCTGGTGGGTTGTAACGTGTGAATGAGCACATAGTCTGACTTACTTATTTGTATCACCTCTATTTCCATCTCTTGTCTTTTGTTATATTTTAAATTTCAAACACTATGTTGAATTCTTCCTCTTCTTCTTCTTCCTCTTCCTCTTCCTCTTCCTCTTCCTCTTCCTCTTCCTCTTCCTCTTCCTCTTCCTCTTC
>CABHPH010119784.1:0-17009 GCA_902168325.1 Peromyscus nudipes
CAACTAAAACAGTCCAGGTGTATATCATCTTTCTTTTAAATTCAGACTTTGGAAGTAATGCTTTAAAGGATAATTTGGACTCCTTGATTAGATAATCAATTAAAAATACCTCCTGATGTAGATATATTGTATTAGAGAAGTAATGGAGTCTTGTGCTTAAAGAAGCTCCTAAGCAGAAAAGGTAAGAATACATGAAATTAAACTGTTCCCTCCTCCCCAGGCACAGTGATTCTTGTGTATATCCATAAATAATGAAATTAAAGCTACATGTTGTCATCTGGAGAGATTCTTAATTATTGCTGTCCAGTATTGAAGCAATCAATATCTCCCTACCTTCACTGGCTGAATGTTGGGATTTGAGGTATGCCACCATGACTGGCCTCTTAGGAACTTTCTAGTAAACAAAGTCATGGGGTAGGGGTAGGTGGTTTGACTCTGAAGGTCTTAGTAGATTTGATGATCTCAATTATTGATTGTAGTCAAGAAGATGGCAGGTGGTCATATGTCCAGATGATCTGGGTGAAATTATGGTATCGGCAGGCAAGCTAGATGATCTCGTCTCCTCAAGATATACAGTTCTATGATCTTTGGTTTATAATTAGTTGTGGTTTCTTTGCCTGAACTCCCAAAAAACTTCAACTGTTCTACTATTAAACTATTGTAGCTTGGCTCAGTAACCTGATTATTATACAAAATTAGAAAAATTTCACTGGTCAATAGTAACACAATAAAATGTTTATTTGTTATCCAACAAAACAGGGTATGCAGTGTTTTGTGAATATAACATTTTGTTAGAATGTAAATTTTATGTTTTAAGGATTTAGACTATCACTCATCTTTATGCGTATGTTTAACCATAAAAATAACACATTCATGTCTCCAAGACTCTTAAACACCACCCTATCATTACTCTTACTCTTCTGTGTTCCTGTTTCATTTGTTGGCTGTGGAAATCACCATGATGAGCAAGTACAATGACAGATTTTCTTAAACTCTACATTTTATGAACTTGAAATATGAATGCTTATTCTGTTGTACTCCAAGAAATTCAGTTAATTTTTCTTCTTGTCCATTCATTGTCTCTAATAAAAACTTAACAACAAAATAATTCTCATCATTAATGTACAAGAGTAAATTTCATTCAACATTTGTCTCCAAAATGAGGGTATAAAAAAACAGGCTGTGACCACTTTTCACAATCAACCCATTATTGTTCTTTCCTGAGAGTGGTTTTTCAAAATACTTGAAATTCAGGGTTTCATAATCTATAGGTTTATTTATCAGCACCATAGGATTTAAAGATATGTGGTAAAATATATTGCATACAGCATATGTCTACATTATAAGGTAATCAAATATGTAGCTAGATTTTTCTTAATACAGTAAGTACAATTTATTAATATTATTTTGCTCTCATATATTACATCCTAACCAGTTTCCTCTCTCTTCCCTCCCCACAGCCTTTCCTCCCCACCTCTCCTTTCCCCCAGACCACATCCACCCCACCCTCAGAAAAGAGGAGGCCTCCCAGGGACATCAACTTATTGTAACAAGTCACAATAAGACCAGGCACATACCATCACATCAAGGCTGGATGAGGCAATCCAGTAGGAGGAAAGGGTCCCATAAGTAGGCAAAAGAGTCAGTGACTGCTCCTACCACTACTGTTAGGAGTCCCACAAGAGTATCAAGCTACACAGCCATAAAATATATGCTGGGGAATTAGGTCAGACCCCTACAGGTTCCCTGATCTCTGTGAGCCTCCATGAGTCCCGGTCAATTGATTCTGTGGGCATCTTCTCTTGGTGTCTCTGACTACTCTGGTTCCTCAAGTTTTTAAATGGGCATGTTGGCCTTTGATATTTTTCAACAGTACTTGGCTAGCTACTTGTTTCTTTGACATCTCTGGCCTCCTGATGCCTGTGTTTGTTGGGATAGGGGTGCATGTGTAGGTGGGAGTGTAGGTTTTGGAAAGAAGGCAAGGGCAGGACATCAAGGACAATAATTTTCTACCTAATTCCTGTGAGACAAGGTCTATCACTGAATCTGATGCTGGGTTTGTGGCCCAACAAGTCCCAGCAAGCTTACAGGTGCACATGGCCATACCCAGATTTGTATGTGGATACTGGGATCCAAACTGAGGTCCTCATTCTTACTTACTGAGCCATATCTCTGTCTATTAAATTCCTTTTTCTGGTACAACGGGTAAGTTAACAGTGAATTTCACCTGGTGATATTCTGTAGGCCAGTAGAGTAACTAGTCAAATCTTTCCCTAGTTTTAGCCATGTAAAGACTTCAGTGATTCATGCAGAGTTCCTGAATTTAACCTACTACCATACTTATAGCCAAGATGTTTTTAATTTCTGGAATAATAATAATAGTAATTCTAAAAGCCCTCCATCAATTGAAATAACAAAGTCATAAGAACAACAAGAAAATTAAGCATGGAAAATTTCAATGAAGGGAAAAGAATTTCATAAAAAACAAAACAAAACAAAAGAACGCAATGGAATGAATGGCAGGCTGTTGGCTCCTCATGTTTTGGCAGCGTGATTCCTTTACTGGCTGAGAATGGACTTGGTGATTCTGTTGGTGACAGTGTTCCCTTCTGTAGTGGTTAGCTGTTTTGGTATGACCTTGAAGCACCACCCCAGTGAGGTAGCAGGTAACTGTTACACCTGCCTATGACCTTGAAGTACATGCCCCTGGGGCGTGGCCACTGGAGTGGTGGGGGGATCCTTAAGACCTGGGATACATGTAGGCAGCACTCTCTTCAATCCCTCATGGTTTTGGATGCTGGGACTCACCAGGCATCCTGGAAGATCAGCATGGGACATAGTTTGGCTTTCCTAGACCCTACAATAAATACCTGTGCTATAATGAGTTACCCCCTAATAAATTCCCTTGTTTATTAAATAGACTCTGTGGGTTTCTCGCATCATCCTTAGTCTTTGTGACAAAATACAATGAAAACTGGAATATTCAGTCTAAACAGAGTTAAGGAATCATCCCTAAGAGGGGCTTACTCCTGCTGTGGGTGAAAGGTCCAATGCTGTGAGTGGCATAGTTTTTTGCAAAGTTTAAATATCCTTAATCATAGTAGACATACGTTAATTTCCAGCTGGGAAAACTGTTTCACGAGAAGTTTTACGTCTTACGAAACTTCAAAGGTACAAAGAAAATTAACCAGTTCTGTATATGGACAAGTCATTCCTACTCCCCTCCCTGTCTGGTAATCTTAAAAAGATCATTTTAAAATCAAGGGAAATATTATCCATATTTGCATTTTTTCCTACATTCTGAGAAAGTGTTTTCATCAGAAAGCTTTCTCTTCACACACCACAGAGCATTTTGCAATCTGGGTTGCTTGTGACTGGAATCAACTGCCTGTGTGATGGCTTGCTGCAGCAGTGTGAAAACGAGAATGAGGCCAAGTCTAATGAATGGGTTCATTAGACACAGAGACAATTGCTACTTTTGTTCCTTCCTCTGCTACCAATTCTACGAGTAGAAAAAAAAAAGTCCTAGCAGCACAATAGAACCATCCTTAACTGCCACCTCTCTTAGTATCATGGAATAGGTGTTTGTGTTTGATGGAGGGAGCTGAGGGGATGATGCATTTGATGGATGATGTATTTTTTTTAACTTTCCTTTGGTAAAAGAGTTAGCTCTAGTAAGCACTGTTAGAGTTAGTGTATTCAAAATTAATTGAAACGGTAAAGAGTTGTAATGCCTTTTAATGTATGGAACACTGCCTTTATTACAGTGTCAGATATTTCAGTACAATGGCTTCCTACGAAGTGTGTCATGAGTTCTCCCTGTGTTCAGATATATAGATGTTTTATCAACCTTCAAAATGGAAGGTAAGCCCAACCTGTCCACCAAACTCCTTCAACATCCTTCTTAAACAGAACCAGGTCTGCCAAACTGACAGAGACTATTACAAAACAATGAAAATTATTTTTAAAAATATTTGTTAGAAGAAAGGATTATCCAATTAAGTATGTTTCTCAAACAACAAAACAGGTCATATCTTTCTAAACTGTGTGTGTTGCTTGGTTGAAGTATGAACTGTCAATTAACAGAACACAAAATAATCAAGTACACCAAATCATGGAAATGTTTGAAATAACTCAATAGGTTAGCAACTTTATTGGAGCTTTTCTTTGATATCTGGACTTCGGTGTTCATTGTTAACATGAAAATTCAAGAGTTTATATTTCTCTTTAGATTCACAGAAATCAATAGAATTTACTTAAAATTTCAAGTACTTCTAAAAAGAAATCTCAGCATTGTATATGTTAAGCACACTTACTACTTTTATGTTTTTCTACTAAGAATATTTTTCTTCAGTAGAACTCAGGATCAATGTCTTTGCAAAAATAGTGTTTTTTTTTTTTTAAGACAAGATATCATTACGTGCCCTAGGGTGATCTCAAATTTGCAATCTTTCTGCCTTAGCATCTTCAGTATTAGCATTATAGTTGGGTGCCAACACACCCGGCTACAAACTTTCTCACTTTTGGGGTGGTTAGTTCTTACAATGATATCTGCTCTAAGAACAATATTTAATGTATAGCAGTGATTAATTATATATATATTCATAGCTTGTGATAATGGCCTACCTTGCATCTTGGCATATTATCCTTACATTTTTATGTTGCAAATTATTTTGGTTTATAGGAGGAACTTCCATTCAGAGCACTGCTTAAATATGAAGGCATTATCTATGGAGTGAAAGAAGGCTGATTGTCAGTTACATATCCTGATATTAATTCATTTGCTATGCACCACATAATAAAAAAGCAACAGGAGTCTTTTGCAAACAACAGCTGTCTGTGCATCTCTAACATTCTAGGGAAGAACAGTCCAGACAAGATCCAAATCACTGAGGCCAGTAGACAGGCACAATCAAGCTGCTGTTGGGAACTGACTGGAGTCCAGCATCCACTAACTTAAATATAAACGCTTAAAAGCTCTGTAGCTCGGGTAGTTACTCAATCCATTTGAGCTTCAGTTTTATTGCCTTCATCTATAAAAGCAGGGTTGTTGCAAGTTTAAGTGAATACATACACACATATAAATATGTACTTAAAATATATACTGTATGCATATTCACTTAAGGCATAGTATGTAAGAATGTGTTGTTAATTTGATACCTATATAATACATACACAATTTAGAGGTTTTCAGAGAGCAAATGCTATTTAAATATTAACTATCATACTGACTTAGCATTTCTGCCTCTAAACTACTAATAATAACAATGATTTGATGGTTCTCTTATCCTGAAGGGTCAAAGATCACAGCAAATTGCCTCCTTTAAGAGGTGGAGCAAACGCAAAGCAAGAAGCCCTAAGACAATACACTGAGTTACCAGCCAGGCTGATCACTTCCTGTATACACAGCTAGTAATTTGGAGAACTAGCATGGGGACTGTTAGTTTGGATATTTTTTAGGAATGATGGATTGCTATGTTTCAGGGATAGGACTGATGAGATTCTAGCTCCTGCTACTCATTACCTATTACTGAAACAGCGGTCTTGAAAAAACAAAAGAAAAAACCAAGCAAACAAAAAAAGGAGTATAATTTCACAACATCCAAACAGTCAGTTTCCAGCTTTATAAGGACAGAGATCTGTCTATTGGTTCATTACCGTGTATACACAATTGTAGAAAGTGCCTACTGATTACTGGAGGCTGGATAACTATTTCTTGAGTAAGTCTAATGAGTGAAAACCTTACTCTATCCCCTTGACGATCATAGTATTAAAAGGAAAATAAAACAGCATGTGTTCCTAAGTGGGGAATTTCTGACTCGGAGACAGTTAGTAGGCTCCTCAGTGGCTCTGAGAGAAGCATAGGCTGGAGGTGAGTGGGGACAATTTACTAAGCATTTCAACAGCCATGGAGCTGACTCACATTCACAGGAATGTGGGGTGTTCAGTGGTGCCATACTTAACTCAGATTCCTGTGCATGTGCCACATTTGAATTTCAAATCCCTTGTCCCGCGTCTTTCTAACTCTGCTGTGTCTACTTCCATATTTCCCCCTCCAGCATTTTCAGAAATCTTTGACCCATAAAGAATTTAAGAGAAACCTCTGACAAACATTGAGCTGACTTTTAAGCTTTGAGTGATGAGAATGATTAGTTTGTCCTTATCCATTTTACAGGTGGGGTTGACTATATGACATTACTTATAATTTAGCTTATAACCTCAGAGGATGGATTAATATAGCACTATTAGAACTGTGTCTGATATCAAATCTAATACACATTCTCTTCAATTCTCCTAGCAAACTTTTTTTTTTTTTAAATAGAAAACATCCCTTTTTACAGCACAGGCAATTGGACAATTCAAACTCATTAGTACACATTCTAAGTTTTCCTAATTATCTTTGTACTGAAAGCTGAGAGGTTATTAGTCATCCTTGGCTGAGCCGCACTCTGTTCTCCTCACTCTTCTAAGTACAATAAGACAGCATACACCCTCAGAGTACATTATTAATCAATTAGATATAATTTCTTAGAATGGCTTCCATCATCTCATTTAACTTTGGAGCTTTTAGGCATTAATTAATCATAAGCTGTCAAAAAGCTATCATGCATTTATAAGGTGCGTTACCATATCGGGCCTGACCCCAAATTCTGGGCCTGAAAGGGAAAAAAAATGGGAGAACTGTGAGAGACATGGTGAAAACACATCAGCAAATAGAAAAAATAATTAGGCCTAATGAAATTAGAGGGAGAATCGAGATTCATTTTATTCCACGGCACTGGTTCTATATTTGAAGCTCTTTGTAGAAAAAACGGTACTTAGTGTTAGGACCCCGTTGAAGGTGGTAGAATTTCACTTGGCCCTGGGACATAGAGGGTAAACATTTAGGTTATTGCGCACACAGTTACAAAAGTTTAGATAACACATGTTCCAATTAACGTTAACACAGTAGTGTTTAAGGCTAGCCAACACTGGAAAGCAATCATTTCCAAGATGGTGACCAAATGTCTTAACACAGTGTCACCTGTTGGAGTCGACAGAAAGGACGTCTCACGTCAAAATGTGTTCATGGGATATTTTCACACTTGCCAGCTTCCTCTCACTTGTATACTAGACAGAGGCACTTTAAGAGCTGTGGATTGAAGTTTCTGAAGTACATACAAGACATGGAGTTTGAGCGGCCATTGGTAGACATGGCAAGAAAGTAAAATGAAATTGCAATAATTAAAAAGAAAGTAAACAGCTCATTAAATCAGGAACTTGTAAAAACCATTGTTCCCTGATCTGAAAACTTTCATAGAACAGAAAAGTAAGTACTTATCACTCTTTGAGGTTCAGTGAATATTACCGGTTTCTGATGTTAAGGTAGAGTGGTTTAGCTGTTTGACCTCGAAAAGGTTTAAATTATTGATGAGTTAAATATTTTGAGTTAGTTTTGAGTAACACTTCAATGTATTGAACTTTACATATCGATTCCAAGCAGTCTGGAAAACTAAAATGTCAAGTAAAATAAGTTGGAAGAGTTTAGTAAAGTGTATAAATATTAAAAGACTGAAAACCACCTCGTTTTAAATGTGTAAAAATAAATTGCATCCAATGGTCATGTTCCTTTCTTCCTTTTCTTCTTCTTCTGTTTTTCCCCCAATCTTAGTTTGTTGGGACATACTGCACCCGCCACAACACGTTGGACAGTAGGTCCTGGTACACACTAAGGAATAGCCAACCAGGTAAGTACATCAGAGTGATGAGGCCCATGAAATTGAGTGGATAGTGAGAATAGTCCCAGGAACAGGCCCCACACATGCGAAGTCCCAGACCCCAGGACAACTCCCAGGCGTAGATAAAGATCACATAGATGGGCACCCGCTTCCAGGTGCCCCAGCCACGGTTGTAGTGAAGATGGAAGTAGAGTTTCTCCACCACAAAACTACAACTGCCATACATGAAGAAGGACCAGAGCGACGTGTGTCCACCGCTGGCCCCGTCCCCCTGCCCCAGCACATTGAAGAAGAAGGTGAAGAAGATCTCATCCAGAAAGCCGTGCATTCCGAAGAAAAGGAAGCGGAGGAAGTCTGGCAGTCCTTGGCTAGGGGCTCCTTCTGCGCCCTTGGGGCCGCGGGGTCCTTGTCGCCGGCCACCAGCCTCCAAAAGGACTCGGGCGTCTGGGGCTGCTGGTAGCGTGTCCCTGGTTTGCTGCTGGCGCTGCCGCGGGTACCGCAAGCGCAGGAAGCGCTTCAGGAACACTTGGCCGTGGTAGAGCGCCAGTACGTACTGCAGCGCCAGGTCGAGCGCCCCCGGTGCCGCCGCGCCCCCCGGCCCTCCGCCTAAGCTGAGTAGCATCGCCTGGCCCGTCAGGGTCTGCAGCCCCACGTGCGCCCAGGGGTAGAGCAGGAAATTGAAGAGGAAGGCGCTGGGGCAGCGCGGCCGCTGCAGATAGAGCTGCTCCAGGGCGAAGTGGGTGAGCGAGTGCAGGAGGCAGCGGTAGGGCGATGAGAAGCCCAGCATCCGCAGGTCCAGGCTGCGGGCGAAGCGCCTGGCGGAGGACACCAGCACGTCCAGGGTGATGCCGTGCATCCCGTAGAAGTACAGGCGCATCCAGGCGGGCAGCGCGCCGCGCTCGGCCGGAGCTTCAGCAGCGGACAGCGGCTCAGAGCTGCTAGCAGCTGCCTGGCTGCGCAGCCCGCCGGGAGCCCCGGGTCTCCGGGTCGCGCCTCCCCTCCGCGTTGGCCCCTCGCACGCCACGTCGCTGCCCGCCATGGGCTACTCAGGTGTCCGGGGCCGAGTGGCCGAGCCCCGCACCTCCTCCCGGCCGCCGGCCACCCCCGGGGGGCGCGCACGTAGCTCTGTCCGGATCAAGGTCTCCGGGCGCTTGGGGGACGCGCCGGGCGCCCGGGCCACTAGGAGTCCCTGTGCCGTGGCCCCGCCGCGCCCTCCTCTCCAGTCCAGGGCGAGGTGCCGCCCGTCCGCTCCCGCGATCACCCTGTGCGGCCTAAGGAATGGCCCGGCCGGGCGAGGGGAGGTGATGCCGGGGCTGCAGGGAAGAGAGCCGAGGCTGGTGGCAGCCCCATCCCCTCCACGGCTCAGCCCCGCCGCCTCTGCCGCAGGCTCCGGGAGCGTTACGCGAGCGGAGACGGCCCTTCCCCCGGCCCTTCCCATACCCCTCTCCGCCGGGCTCGACCTCTCCCGCCTTCCCGGGCCCCCGCCCCGCCCAGCCTCCCGCGCCAGGGCTTACAGGGGTCGGCTCCGAAAGGCCCTGCGCGCCACCGGGTCCCCTCTGGCCATCTCTGCAGGCCCCGGGCGAGTGCTGCGGGGGGCTCCCGCTGCGTTGGTGGCGGGAGTGGAGAACCCCCTAACAGGTGTGAAGACGAACTGTGGGGCATTCCCGGTATCGTGGAAACCAGGGCCAGGCCTTGGCTGGCGGAGACAAATGGCCAGGTGCCACCAGCCGGAGGCCGGGCCCAGGACCAAACTGTGGTACTGTATATTTAATGTCCTTATGCAAAGCCAGCTGTGTCCCAGTCACAGAGTGTTAACTAGAGACGCCACGCCTGCCTGCCCAGAGCAGCCTGCATCTGAGTGCTGCCCCAGGCCGGATCCTCTTTATCCGTCTTTGCCTAAGTTAGTTTACTCAGGGTCAAGCCCAGCAGAATTTAAAAAAAAGACTTAAGGCCAGTCCTGCTGAGTTGTGCCCTGGCTATAGTGGGACGGGAGTCCCCTCCAGAGGACAGTGTGCTTGCTGCTCCTGGCACAGACTAGGGCTGGTTTTTTCTTCTTGAAGAACTAGGTCATCTCAGAAACACAAAGTGAAATAGAGCGCCAAGCTTTTTCTTTTTCTGTCTTATTTTTCTGTCTTTTGCCCCCCTCCCCCACTTCCTGCTTCCTCCTTCAGGCCTCCTATCCTCCCTCATCCCCCTCCCTGTTTCCTCTCCCTCTTCTCTCCTCCTCCCTCCCCTCTCTGTCTTCTCTCAGGTAGAGAGGGTGGAGGGATCTTTGAAATAAATTATATCATTAAGGATCCCCTCTCCCAGTTCATGTCTAAGCAGACACTAGAGAATAATTTTACTCTGTCAGGAGTTCAAATCTTCCCTGGATACAAAGCTTTATGGAGATACTTTTCTTCTGGAGAACAAACATTCTCTGGTAGTTCTATTTCTGGGGCAACCCTGAGCCTTCCTTTCCCCTTATTCATTAAACCATTCAAGCTACTGTCCACGGTAGCCATGTTGTTGTTGAGTTAGCTAAGAGAGCAAGATGAAAACAAACACCGCTCTCGTGATGACAACCAGCCCTAGTCTGAAGTTAAAGGAAGGCGTTTTCTCTCAGCTGTACTAGCAAGTTGTTTCTTCTGCTGACTTTGAAGTTGTCACACTAAGGACAAAAGTGTCAGGTAGCAGACTCAACGCTGCCATGGGACTGGAACAGGGCTAGGTACCCAAATTCCTGAACACCCAGAGGAAGAGGAAAAGTACGGTAAGATGCACGTTTTCTTTAAAAGATGAGTAATCTGGTTGGAACGATAGGAAAGAACCTGCCAGGCTTGATGGGGCACACATGTAGTCCCAGCAGCCAGGAAGCTGAGGGAGTTCATGTCAGCTGGGACTACAGAGTGAGAACTCCTCCCCTGAAAAGCAAAAACAGAAACAAGCAAAACACAACAAAAGCAACAACAACAGCAACAACAAAAACCAAAAAGAAAGACTTGAAGTGATGTGAAACAATCCATTATACTTATGATAAATATTAATAATAAATATTGTGATGGCCTAGTACTCCACACAAAGGGAAAACTGCTTTTGACTTATTTTGTTCGACCTCCAAACAACTTCTTTCCCTCGACCATTATTCTTCAGTCAAGAGAAAGCATTCCATCACAACTACAGTACATACCCACCCATTCAGCTGTGGTAGGTTAAACTTTGACTGCTTTAAAACAGTAAATCAAACTTCAGAGGTATATGTCTTCTGTTGTAACGTTTCCAAAGAATGCAGAGAAAACTGGCAAAGTATGTAGGGAAGTCTTTCGTATTAAAGAACTGAGCTTCTAAGAGTGTATACATGCTTTAGAGACAGGGTCTGACCTTGAACTTGTAATCTTGTGTCAGCCTCCGGAGTGCTGAGATTATTGTCTTGTGCCAGCACTCCTCTTTCTGATATTCTGATTCTGCCATTTAAAAAAAATTCTATTTTTGTATGCTATATGTGTTCAGTAAAATATTAGTATATAAGGTATATGTAAACTTTACATGCTTATGTGTATGTATAGTTTATGCTAAATATTTAATGGAAGGTATAGAGTAAAAAGTTGGGAGCTCACTATTGTCAAGTAGTGTGACATTCTATCAAGTGAGAGAATTCTGAAAATCTTATTATTCTGGGCCTCTCCCTGAATAGTTCCCATTTTTCCTTAAAGTGATACAACACAAAGATAAGAAGCAGATGCAAAGTCAAAATATAAGCACAGTTGATGTCTGCTTCTCCCATGTTTCTTTCTTAGTTTCATTGCAGTCTCCATTATAACACCTTAGAAACTGAAAAAGAAGCCAATAAGTATAAGACAAGGTACAGGGAAATTATACTGGTTTTAGTTCTTTTAATTCAGGGCCTCCTTAAAAACAAGTTGGGAAGAATCAACTCAGGGTGTTATTCCACTTAAACAGAATATCTGAGGCTGGACAGTTTTAAAGAAAAGAAGTTTATGTAACTCACAGGTCTCGAGGATGGCACTGGGTTTTGCTGGGCCCTGTCAATGCCTCATGGCAGAGAGCATGACAATGGTGGCGGTGGTCACAGAGGAGATCGGATAGTGAGACAGGAAGCCAGAGGGACTGATAGGTCAGACTTTCTTATAATAATTACTCTTTTAAGGAAAACCCAACCGAGAAGAGCAGCATTGGTGTCTCCTGAGGGTCTTCTGATGAGATGCTCAGCTTTCAGAATGCTCTTCTCTCACCATTTCCACTGGGGAGCGGTCTCCCAGATGTGTGGATTACACACATTACCACAGTAATAATGCCAACCTCTGTTTCTGCTTTATCTTCTAATTCTTCTTTGTTGTTTTAAACACCTCCTCGCTATATTTTAAAACTACAGAATGGGTTTAATGATCCATGAACATTTTAGAATTAAAATCCTCACATCAGTGTCTCTATGAATGTAAAATGCTTCAAAGCTGTGTGTGTGTGTGTGTGTGTGTGTGTGTGTGTGTGTGTGTGTGTGTGTTGGTCTTTCCTCATGCCAGGAGCCAAAGCTGACAAAATAAATTTCTTTGGAGATGGTGACATGGTTGTAAGGGGAATGCAATGGAAGAATCAGAAAGCCACAATGAAATAGCATCTGCTTGAGGTTGCTTGGGTGTAAGCTCCAAGAATGCTTCAAGGGGCCCACTCCTCAAGAGGGAGCCCATGCCTGATACTGCTTGGATGGCCAGGAACCAGAGACTGGCTAGCCCGGAGACCTAGGGTAGAACCAAACACAACTGTTCTAAAAAACATATGATATGATTCCTAATGAATTTCTGCAATACTTGCAGGTTGGTGCCTTGTCCAGTCACCATCAGAGGGGCTTCCTCCAGATGGAAGTGGGTGCAGAGACTCATGGCCAGACAGAGAGAGAGAGAAAGAGAGAGAGAGAGAGAGAGAGAGAGAGAGAGAGAGAGAGAGAGAGAGAGAGAGAGAATGAGAGACTAACTTGGAGGCCTCCATTTTGTCCCTCCTGTTTGGAGAATCTTCCAGAAGAGGGAGAGGGAAGCCTGTAGGAGTTAGAAAGGATAGAGGACACCAGAAGAACACAGTCCACTAAATCAAATAAGCAGGGCTCATACTGGCTCACAGAGACTGAAGCAGAGCACGGGCCTACCTGGGGCGCACCAGGTCCTTGGCATATATGCTGCAGCTATTAGTTTGGTGTGTTTTTTTTTTTTTTCGAGACAGGGTTTCTCTGCTTTGCGCCTTTCCTGGAACTCACTCCGTAGCCCAGGCTGAGCCTCAAACTCAGAGATCCACCTGGCTCTGCCTCCCAAGTGCTGGGATTAAAGGCGTGCGCCACCACCGCCCGGCAGCGCGGTGTTTTTTGAGGGACTCCTAACAGTGGGAGTGAATATGTCTCTGACTCTTTTGGCTGCTCTTGGGACTCTTTCCTCAGTTCAGTCGCCTTGTCCAGCTTCAGTGTGAGGCTTTGGCCTTGTCTGAATGTATTTTGTTTTGCTGTGTTTGGTTGTTGTCTCTTAGAGGCCTGTTCTTTTCTGATGAGAGATGGAGGAGGAGTGGATCTGGGGTAGAGGGGAGGTGGTGGGGATCTGGGAGGAGTAGAGGGAGGGGAAACTGTGGTGGAGATATATTACATGAGAGAAGAAATTTTAATAGTATTTTAATAATAATAATAATAATAATATGAATAATAACAACAACAAATGCTTTAATGTATTGCTCTTTGGTATATGTTACAGGCTTCTTTGACTTCAAGGATTAAGGAAGTGTCTGAGTAAACATGTCTGACAGGTATAATAGACTATGTGAGGCCAGTACCTTACGGGACTGGTCAGCTTGGCTATAAAATGATAGAAACACTACAACTAGATCAGTCAGTGTGACCAGAAAGCAATAGAGAATGAACAGAAGGCCCTGGCACTTCAGAGGATTGTGATCTCTGGTGATTTGTTGCCGAGTGGCCACAGGTTCAAGGCTGTTGTGGTCTTTCAGATCACCATGCAAGACTTCAGTGCACTTTGGAAGATCTGAAGGAAAGTACTTGGAGAACAAAGAGCTGAAGAAAGTCCAAAGGAAGCTGAATGGGCTATGACATGATGAGTAACATTTGGCTTGCAGCTACCTCTGTACATAACTATAGGTTTCCTTATCCATAGTAATTTGTAACCTAATCTGATATAAATATATTGTGAATTATTCTTGTAACAAGTAGCTGAGTCTCAGCCAACCACACGTGTGACTCCTGCTCAGCCTCCTGACTTTGACTTTGACTTCTTCCTTCCTTCCTTCCTTCCTTCCTTCCTTCCTTCCTTCCTTCCTTCCTTCCTTCTTTCTTTTCTTCCTTTCTTTTATTCTTCTCTCTTTCCTTCCTTTCTTCCTTCCTTTCTTTCCTCTTCCTCCTCTTCCTCCCTTCTCTTCTGTACTGGGGATCCAACTCAGGGATTCAAGCATATAGGGCAAACATGACCACTGAGCCACATCCCAGCCGTATGGCTCCATTGCTAACATCTCTGTCATTGTTGCTTTAATAATAAAACATTTCCTTTTAATTTGATACTGTCCTCTGTGCCCTGCCCTGAGAGCCACACCTGGTACTAAAGTCAAAGAAGAAGACAAGGCATGTTCTTTGTCCTAGGTACTGTGTGGGTGTGGAGACCCAGGTGAATCTGGAGGGACCTTAGGGAAGATCACCATAAGACATCTCAGAGGTCTCATAGATTTACAAATTTTACTTTGCTTTTACAAAATGCAATTTATGATAGCTAGCTGTGCTTTTCATTAGAAATTCAAGATAATTACTAAAAATAAGCAAAATAATGAAATGTAAATAAATAGGTAAGGATAATGAACACTTCAAAGTTTATAAACCTTTTTGATAACTTAGAACCTTAATGAAAAGTTAAGGAATTAGTTAAAAGTACTAAAACATTAATCATTGATCATAAGTTTTAACTGCTTCAGCATTTCAATATGATATTGAGAAGCTAAATGCATTTGGGTCTATTAATAAGTGTGAAGAGTTTCATATGTTAAAAACTTTATGTCTAGAAATGTTGTCCACACAATGGTAGGGCACAACCGCTTAGGGTTAAAATTGCTATTAATCTATAGTAATTAAATGAAAAACAAAGGAAATGTCATGTAAGGAAAGCAAAGCATGTTTTATGGAAGTTTATGAATATTAGGATAGATATTTTTTGTTGTGGGAAGAAGAAAGGGGTTTTGCTCTAAGGTAGACTGAATCACATGTTCCCATGTGGTCTGAGAAGGAAATCACATGGATGGGGACTGAAGGCTATGAAGCATTGTGAGTAATTTGTAGAGAATGATTCTTATAAATTATTTACCTTGTAACTGACTTGGCTATTATTAGAAGGAAATAAGTGAATTTTTTTCTTTTTTTTTCAGTAAAAATTGAGTCTTGACATTGGAAGTCAAATGATACATAGAGTTTTATCCTGTGTTGGAATGATGCTTAACATTTTCCTGGAAAATCATTGATTTGGTCTTAATAAAATGTTTTTCAGTTCCTTCTATTAAAAAACACATTTCTGAATAGTTGGTTGTATAGCTTCTTTCTGTGTTTATGAATGTTCTTCTTCTGTGTTTTATGCTCTTATCTTATGCTTTCTTACTTAAGGAAACTTACTTTTCTCATTAAAAGAGAGGGTTTATTTTTCCATAACTATATGACTTCCGTTGAAGCCCACTGAGGTTTCCTAATGGCAGCAGGACTGCATAAGAGGATGATTGGACCACGGGCCTGAGTACCAGGTGTTTGGAAGGGTCTGCACTTGGCTGTACCCATCAGGACTGTGTAAGAGGATGACTGGACCACGGGCCTGAGTACCAGCTGTTTGGAAGGGTCTGTACTTGGCTGTATCCAGCAAAGGGGAGGTCTTTTGCTCCACCCCTTGGCATTGTTATAAAAAGCCCTTTTGAATAAAATTCTGGGCCTGTGGATAAGGATCCAGGCCCACTCAAGGCTATCCTGTGTTTCTCTCTGTTTCTCTCCCCTCTATACTTCTATCTGAGTCTCTTATCCCTTGCTCCTCAAGAGTCCCTGGGGTAAATAAATGTGGGAGCTGGTCTCCCCCAGACTTCTCTGGGCTTTTCCTCTTAAATATTGGGTTTTATTTCATTGTAGTCTGTGGTCTTATTTTGACAGATTGGACAAGTCTTCCAAAACGGAATTCTAAATTGAAATCCTTCTGAATTTTAAGTTTAGGACCTCAGAGAATCCTACATAGAAAAGATTACCGAAAGACATTATATTGAAATAGATATGTCATTAATGTTGGGCCCAAAATTTTCATGAGATTCCTAGAAAATTGAGACATCTTGGCATAATATGACTCACCATAATTCTACTTGTTAAATTATATGTGCCATAGAAATAAAAAAGCTCTTTGATCTTTAACCATGGCTGTGTTAAGTCTTCTCCACAGTTAAATTCCTTTCTTTTAGTGTCTTTCTGGAAGTTTCTGGAAACATTATTATCACAAACTATGGTGTCTTAAAGGAGGTTTATGAAAAGGATGAAAGGACCCTAACAGGTGTAGGTTTCTAGTAACCTAGAACGGGTTAAGAATTTTTGCAGACTCTAATAAAGAGAAAGAATGAAAGATTGCTAGAAGAACTGACAAGGAAGAGTTATGGGTTTCTGTAGGCTGTTCGTGGTTGCTGTTGCTTGCCTCTTTTGTGCTCTGGATCACATCCAGTCTTTGTTTATGATTAGTGAATCTTCTACAGTTGAGTTAAATCCCTAGCCCCTTTCACGAATTTTCTTTATGTGAAATATTGCTAATTGTTTTAAGATTTTCTAGATTTACGGTAAATATTTTTTAAAATTTAAGCTATCTGTGGTCTATTAGATTGTAGTTTGGGTAAGTGTTTTTTAGTTTTATGACCCACCCATACACTGAACAGGATTCTAAACTCTTCTGGCTCTCTCTAATTCATTATTTTCATCTTTCATCTCTCCAAGTATGGTTGAGGACTAATTGCACTGTTTCTGAAGCCATACAAGCCAAAGCTGGGCAACTTCATATAAATTTCAAGGGATAAATCTCAAGGCAGGTGCATGGGCTCTACAGAGTTCAATAAAATGGCCCATTCACTAGACAATGCAAAGGTTGTTTGCATTGAAATATGAAAATGAAGTGACTTGTGTCAACCATAACAAAGGAATATAAAAGCTGCCAGGCTTTGAAGGAAGGACTCACAAAAGACTATTCTAGAATCACATCCTGGTACAAAGGCCAATGTAACCATGACAAATAATACTTACGCAAGAATATCTGC
>CABHPH010119786.1:0-11165 GCA_902168325.1 Peromyscus nudipes
GGTGTTCTCCATCCACCTATCTGAGAATTAGCACTGCTGTGTGGAAGCTATAACTACAGGACATGCATAGATGCATTTTGCAAATGCTATTAGACAACTTCACTTGCTGTTCTGGGTGCCTCCTTGTGAATTTTTAACATTCAAACATTGTGGGATATCGGAAAGCTATCTTTCATCATTTCTAGAACAATTTCTTGTCCTGAAACTTTGATTAGACATATCAGACTGCTCATCCCATTCACTCCTGATATTCCTTAACATGTTGATCTTTTATATCTCTTTTGAAATTACTTTACTATTTGAAAACATTACTATCACTTATACTCACAGTACACAGAGGCAAAAGAAAATCATATGATCAAGTCATCCTGAAACTCATTCAACCACAGGACATGCTCTATACTAAATTTGAAATGTATAAAAGCATTTAACAGAATCTATACTAATGTGTATTAAAGACTTTAGATTAATAATGGATATAATCTTAACATTTCATACACATAGGCACACGGGGAGGAGATGTGACATTTTCCTGCTAAAGAATGAGGATGTCCACTATTTCTATTAATATTGAATTTGGAAATACTGATATAGAAAAAGAAGACAAGGGCATTCAGAGTGTCCATATTGTATCTCATAAGATTATTTATCTGGATTCTTTGCTCCTCCCTAAAGTAAATCCATGGCAAAGCAACTATAGAAGAACCTACCATGTGGACTGAATCTTGGGAGATTTCTGCCAAGTTATGTTACAGTTTATTGCCATCTTCTTTGCATAAATTATAATGTGTTATTAATCATATCCAAAACTTTCATATAAATTGTGAAGCTATGTATTTTCTAAAGTGCCCTAACTCCTTTGAGATGTCAATCATGATCCCATGTGTAGTTCTTGTTGAATCTGATTGACTGACACTTAGTTTTGAATCATGTGTCTTTGATTACATGAAGTTGTGTTATACCTTCTCATTCCTTCTTCTTGATGGTTTAGCATCGTTACGATGCTTAAATGTGTCTAAATTTGAGTGCTATTGACTATTTTTCTGAGTAAGTCTTGACCTTGGGAAGTATGTCTTACATTGAAGACTTTTTTCAAGGTTCCCCCCAACTTCTTGCCTGGATTGTACTCACTATATGCGATTTGCACATCCCTTAACCCACAAAGTTATGATAGCTGAAAATATCTCAGAGAAACCAAGGGATCCTAAAGAACACTTATGCCTAGTTGAGAATAACTGCACTTAAAAGGATGATGAGAAACGTACAGTAAGGTCATCCTTCCAGATGTACAGTCTTTAAAATTATCAAGAAAATGAAAGATAATCAAATACCATAAAGTGTTGTACATCAGAGGAAACAATAATGGGTTATGATCCAAGAACAACAACAATAAATATATTAAAAAAAGTTGTTGAAACAGAAATGGGATCCATCAGATCCCTGAGCTGGATTTTAAATAATCATTGTTGCTTTTCTGACTGGAGATCTTTGAAGGTTCTGAAGAGTACCTTTGTCTCTGGAAGGTAAGCATCATTATTCTGGCTTGTTACAAGATGGAACCTGTCATATGGCTGTGGACAGGGTTCCTGCCACTAAGCCTGATGATCTGAGTTCAATACCTGGATCCCACATGGTAGAAGGAGAAAACTAACTCTTTTAAGTTGACTTTTCATGTCCATATTGCTGCCATAGTATGTGCACTACACACACATGGATGGATGGATGGTGGGTGGGTGGGTGGATGGATAGATGGATGGGTGGTGGGTGGGTGGATGGACGGACGGACGGATGGATGCAACAACCAAAACAGAGTAGGAGAAGAAAAGTAAGAAAACTACAGGGGCATTTTCACAGTGCAGGAACCTAGCTGCTGTTGATCAAAGAGTTCTGTGTGTTGTTTTTAAGTTTTCTGTCAGATGAATTGTTTCTAGTAATTCATTTTCTTGTGATGACACTTCATATTTTATAATCAAGAAGAGCATAGGAAAGCTCAGCAGCTTGCATTAAGATGTGAAGAAATGTGATAGAGGTATATGACACAACAGCCCAGCAAAGAGTAGCAGAAACTACATTTTAAGAAAAACTTTAAAGAAGTGCATTTGTTGGCATTAGGCAACACTTCTTTAATCATTTTAAAGTGATATTTAATCCATCTCACTTTGTAATGTGATTAGTTACTCCTAAGACTTTTGAAAATATGTGCTCACATCTAGTGGAAAGAAATTCATAGGTGGGAATGGGAAGCGATGCAGGAGGCTCTGGGCAGAAAGCCACACTCAAGCTGAAGGAACAGTCGAATAAAGAAATAAATATTTAGCTTCCAAACTTTACAGAGACAACATTCCTGCTCATGAGGTATGTTTAATGTCAGAACAAAATAAAAATGGGAAGTAGTGACCTCCCCCAGCATTGCTGTGGATGCTCTCAAATTACAGGAAGACACTGAGAGGGAATGAAAAATTTTCAATCCCAAAACAAATGATGGAAACAGCATTGGAAAAAAAATGTGCCCCTTCAGAGTCCTTTTCCTGTGTCTCAGATTCCAACAACTGAAACGGTTTTTTCATGATATTTAATCTTTTATACTTTTGGAGTAATTTTTTGCTTAACTAGAAAAACATGTATTTTCATCATGAAACAAAATACTTGGCTTAGTAATTCTTTGTGGAAGCAGATTTCCTTTCTTTTAAAGAAGGATACTCTTAAGCAAATCCAAACCGTGAACATATGCTTTAGACATGAAATACCATGTGTATATTCACCTGGAAAATTTTAAGTTAATTCCTAGCTATCAAATGGCAGTTAACAAAAGCTCTAAGAATCTTGACTCTAACACAAGTGTTCAGTGGCTTCAGTCTTACAGCCAAATTATTTGACCCCCTGGCAAGCAAATCTCCAGTGTAAGACTTCTTTTCTGGGTGGGAAGTTGTAGGTCACAATCATAATGGATAAACACTCTGCCCTAATGGCCCAGAGTTTGGAGTATAGTTTTGATATTGTTGGCCGACAGTTTTGGATGAGTTATGTTCTCTCTCTTGGTCTCCATTTATCTAGCTCTAGATAAAATACAGAACTTACTTCACAGGGTTAAAGACTGAATAAGAGTTTGTAAAACAGATTCTTAGCCTAAGACACATTCAAATTTAATATAAATTTCATAAATATTGGCTATTGATGGAAGTCTTATATTAAGGAAGTGGTGGTTTTAGTCTCCAAATCTGAAAACTAATACCTTGAGTCCATTCATTTTGGTGAGTGAATCAATGATTTTATATTTTTAACAAGTAATATCTGGTGTTGGACATGTGATTTCCAGTCTCCTAGAAGCAGGGAGAAATGTGATCACTTGTCATTGCGGATGAGATTTTTCTAGTATAGCCAATTGTCAGCCAAATACAGAAATTCTCACATCTCTTCAGACTTTTCAAACTGTAAATTCCATTGTGTCACCACGTCCATTTTCAACTAGGCTCAAGTTCTCCCCACACTGTGCAAGCATCCTGTTTCTGTACACTCACATGGCTTCTTGGAGAAATTTTCTCCTCTCCATTGTCACCTTGCTGGGAATCCCTCCCCTTCCCAGTGTGGAGTGTGTGTCCACTTTCTCAGATGACATTCTTTATCTCACCAGTTAGAATCAACCTGGTTCTTTTGATATGCTCTGACAGCACACTTGATCCACTAAGAAGGATTCCTGTTAGGAATCATGAACAAAAAAGCTCAGCAGAATGCATATTTAAATACTGATTTGCCATACACTTCTGCTGTGTGAAAGGGAAAAATCATAGCATGAGTCCTTAAAAGTGACTGCATTATAGGTCAGAGTAAAATTACATGTTTCATGTCTTAGAACATGGACATTATTCATGCAATTCCCTGGGAGCAGCATAAGGGGAAGGAAGAAGTCCATAGGATGGCTTCATGAACTAAGAGAATGAAGATTCAGTTAAGGAGCTTCCATCTCAATCAACTTTGTATTTATCATTAATGCTGGCTTAAAACAACTCCATTGTTCATTTTACATCAGCATTTCTTATATATCTTTTGCCCTGCTCCTTAGAAAGTATTTATAGATAATAGCTACAAAATCATACACTAGACAGATAACTGAGACTTTTATATGGATCAGACCCTTGGCATGAACATTATGCCCATTGTACACACACACACACACACACACACACACACACACACACACACACATTAGTATTCGTCATGGAAGACATATTGCCCATACTGTTACCAACTACTTTTCTTAGGAGGATCTGAGTCTGAGAAAGATTAAGTATTGAGCAAGGTCACATTATGTAGTAATAATTGGAAACTATGATTTTTCTTGTTTTAAAAACCCAATATTACCTTCCCAGTCCTTTGATTTATTTGTAAGCTTGAACAAAATTATATTAATAGCATGAAAATAATACTCTGAGAAACTTTATTTTACTGCTTCATCATGGGCATTTGAAAAATAGAAGTGTTAGTGATTAATACCTTTGTAGATGTTGAATGGGCAAATTACAACATTTTCATTGTTACAGTTCTTTGGACCATGATTACTTTATGTCCAAAGCTATGAGCCCTAACTGTGAATTGCCCACATTTTATAAAACCATTTAAATTAAACATTTTGTTTATTCAATCCCTCCATAAATCGAAACAAGATTTGAAAAATCTACACTTGTCAGTAAGTAAGACATTTCATTTTGTCACTCCCGCAAGTAGAACATGCTATAGTTATTATGGTATGTGGCTTTAAATATATAAGGCCACCAAACATCACATTCTCAGTGATATGGTAAATACATTAAGAAATAAGCTTTATAAAAATATTTTTCTACTTCTCATTATTCTAAAGGCAACTCAAAAAGTTAGAATAATTACAAATGGAGAAGTGTCCAGAGGTTTAGCTTTATCACACAATATTGTGCCTTTCTCAGATTTTTTTTCTGGGCCTTGAATATTAGCAAACTTCTTTTGACTAAATTATTGCTAGATATGTATTTATAGTAGTTCTTAAAATAATCCAACCAGCACATACGATCTTGATTAATGTCATTAGAATCTATTTTGTAAAACTGTGATTACACAACTTAAAAATAGTATATGATATTCAGCTCATGGGGCTCCATTAAACCATTATATGCTAATAACGTATAAATGTATGACTCTGAAATTTCTGTAACACTTCATAATTTATTTTATTGTCTATTAAAAGTTATAATGAACCACTCAATCAATTGGATATACAGATTTTATGCTGAAAAAGAAAATATTATGGCATTCTTTGGGAGAAATTCTAGTTCACCACATTAGATTTAATTTTTGCAATAAATTTCTAGGTGAATTACTTTGAAGCTATTTACATGTTGAACTAGTTCCACTCAACTGAACTAAGCATTTCAGTAAGAGAGCTTGCAGATTCTTTTTATGCTGAGCCCAGATTAGAAGGTGGTTCATCTAATAACTAATGGGATAATTTTAATGACAACATCTACAATGTAATATGTCTGAAATGACAATGTGCTGCATCTTCAGTGACAATGACTAGTCCACTTTCAGTCTTCCATGCATATATCTCTCTTCATGGTGGTTTGCAGATTCATCACAAATATAATTTGATTTCATTATGGAATATAAAGAATTAAAATCAAAATAAAATGAGGACTTCGAAAGTTTTTGAGAATTAGAAGTTTCAAAAGGATTTGATATTTCCAAACTAATTATAAAATCCTACTTTCTCAGTAGTTCATCTTCTTTTCCAACAATGGACAGCATTTACCAACTAGATTCATCCTCAGGAGAAGCAATGGTTTCACACTAAGGACAAGGAATAGAACTTAAAATAGCTCATAATCCCACCATTCTCTTCCCTCTCTGATCTCCCCAAACCCACCTAAGGAGACATGAACGGTTAGGACTTGAATATATTCCTAGGAAGGAGCTGCTTGTGTAGATAAAGAGGGGTCTGGATAGAAGGATACATATCACTTGCCATTAGACATACGTTGACTACTCAAACATCAGATTAAGTAAATTCTAATGAGTTGTAATAAATATGGAAATATGTGTTTCAGTACTATAACATTTCTCTAAAATGGAAGTACTAGTGTATCATTTGCATACACATCTTAAGAGACATTACCATCAATGAAGAGGTTGCTGTTACTAAATATTCAGTAAGTTAATATTTTAAATAAGACTTTTGTTCTTTGGAGGGTAGAAAGAAAAATCATTTAACTCTAAGTGTCATTAAACCAAGCAACATCATTTATGAAAATTTAGGTGAAACAATTATATTTCTGCAAAGCTTATATGCCTTTATCAATCTACTCCAACTCATATTTGTCTCTTCAACCAAAACAAAGTCACCATAGAACATAAGAATAGTCATCACCTTGCAAAACAGCAATCTGTCCAGATAACTAATTTACAGTGAACCATATCATGAAACATAATAATCAAAGCATTTTGAAAATGTTTTTAAGAATTAAAAGTGGAGGTTATTTTAGTTGCTGAAGTACCAATGCTTCCAACTCAATTCATAATATAGCCTAGAGTTGGAAAATGGCAGCTGAAACAGATTTCAGAAAAATAGCTTGTTGGTAGAGGAAGAGTGTAGCTGGAGCTGAGGCTCCTTCTTCCCTAAGAGCTGCATTCCTATCCACAATGACATGGTGCAACCCTTTGCTGCATCTCCTTTTCACAATGTGATTCCTTGGGAAACATCAGCATCTACCCATCTGTGCTGTACAAAAGAAGGGACCTTTTCTTTCCAAGTATGACTTCACATGGTTGTGCTGGTCACAGTTTCCGTCATGGTGTCTCCCTAAGACGTTCTTGCTGGCTAGCCATCCAGGTATGCCTATCATTTGGATCTTCCTAGCATTCGTTTCACTAGGAGTTGCTTTTCCAATTCTATCATACATTCTTCATTTAGTATTCTGAAATGAATATGAATTAAGATCCGCTTTATCAGTTAGAGCAATTTCATTAACTTAAAATATTATTGACATTAGACAATCAAAATAGTTGATTAAATCAATTAATTTTGTTATAAATATTTAGATTAATAAGTCTGTGCCACTAATTATCTATCCCAAAGCTGTTTCCTTCCTTCCTTTTTTTCCTCTTGACACTTGTCTTGCATTTCTAACATGCCTGTTTCAGTTGTGGATGAATTCCCAGCTTCACAAAAATGCATTTGGTGTGTTTTACTGAATTTGAATCATCGTTTTCTTCAGTGTGCTAGATCTCTGTATTTATGCTGATGCCAGCCCCTTATGCTTACTCTCCTACCAGTGAACTTTCCACATTGATCTTTAATATTCAATATTTGGCATGATAAAAAGCAAGATAAACACAACTTGAAAAGACAGAGCAAATATCCCACAGGGTAGGTAGTTTGGAATACTCAGATTGGGAATTGAAGACAAGTATGTTTGACATGCCAAGAGGTCCAGTAGAAACAATGGAAACATGCGAGGACCACTGGTAGTCGTGTTAGTTGGCTTTCTGTCACGTGAATATATGCCTGAAGTAATCTAACAGGAAGAGGAAAGGTATTGACTCGGAGTTTCAAAGGCCCCAGTTCATGGGCCTGATGCTTTGAGAACTTCCATGAGGCCATGCCCAGTGGCCCATTTATGTGGTAGAGGAGGCTGCTCACGCTTTTTGTAGTTGAGTAGGAGAAAGAAGCAGAGAGAAAGATGGGGGAAAGAGCAGGAAAAAGAGAAAGAAAGAAGCAAGAGGTTAAAGTACCCCACCCATAGAAGAACATATACAAGAGTTGTTCAGATTGCTGTTTATTTTTATTTAGTGTGTCTATATAATTATGGTGTATGTGTGTGTGTGTATGAGAGAGGTGGGGAGATATATTCATTTGTGTATGAGGGCACGAAAGTGTAAGGGTGCATGCATGGAGGTCAGAAGGTATCTGGCTTAAAGCTGAATCTCTTCTTCATATACCATGGCAGCTGGTGTGCGAGCATCTGACAGATTCTGGTGTCCCAGCTTTCTTCTCTCGGCATGCTGTCTTTACAGTCAAGTGTCACCGCATCAGGTTTTCACACAGGTTCCTGGATCGATCGGAGCTCGGGTGGGCAGGCTTGCACAGCAATAGCTTTGACTCACCGTCTCACTGCCCCTTTTCAGGGTTCTATAAAAGCGGAAGAAATAAGTCTCAAAATCTCCAAGTGAGGAAGGATGAAATCCCCCCAAACTAGAACGTTGTAGTCACGGAAATCACACTTTAACAAAAACTGCTGGAATTTGTTTCTGGTTGCACAGACTTGAAAGAAAAATAACAGCAGTGAAAGAAAAATGGTCTGATTTTAATAGGGAGCTAAGGGAGTACATGGGGGTGGCGATTAAAGGAAAGAAATGAAAGAGTGTAAATGAGGTATGTTTTAATAAAAATGTAAATAAAATAAAAAAGGTCTGAAAGAAGGAAAGTGACCAAAAAAAATCAGAAAATGGGGTCATAAGGAAGTAGAGAGTCTCCGAGAAGAAATAAATGAAAGTAAAATCAACTTATTTTTCCTATTTAACCTACTGACTGTTGGTCCAAAATAATACTAGCAAAAACTACATTGGGTAATGACAGTGCACAGATGGCTGAATGACTGATGGCCTGGACATGAGAAATGGCGTGGAGGGTTAGAACACTGCTCCAGCCCTTGCGTTGGCTGTAACGTCACGTCAAAGCAAACACGAGTGAAGTAAAACACACAGTGCCATCCAGGAGAAGCAGAGAAATGTGTCTGATGTGCTCAGAGGAGAGAAATGCAATCATATGCAATGTTCAATTTAAATGAGCGGAGGCAGAAAAGGGGACAAAGAGGTACCATGCTGACACTTAATCTAAGAAGCTGGAGTAGCCATATGGGTTTCAGGCAAAACCAACTTCACAGCAAGGAAAATTATCAGAAATAACGAGGGGAATTTACTTAAATTAAAAAGGACTCTATTCTCTAAGAAGATGCAACAAACCTTAACTTGCAACAACAGAATGTCAAGATACATGAAGCAAAAATGGCCAAAGCTAGAAGGAAGGATGAATGAGTCCTCTTCTGTACTTGGAGACTTCAGTACCCATCTCTCAGGGATTGACAGACAAACAGACAGGAAACCACTAAGACGTTATTGCTGTGCAGTATTTTCAGAATCATTCAGGCCCTAAGATCTCAGACAATATTAGCTATATGAAAGGGCAAGAGTCACTCCATTTTGTTTGGATCCATCTTCTGTGGAGAAGAGTAGCGGAAACAGACTAAGAAGGGCTGCCTGTGCAGGCAGGCGTCATGGCAGTGCATGTCTAATGATGTCCATCGAGTGCTGGAAACTGGAAAAGCAGCTTAGAAAATATGAGTAACACAGGCTATCGCAACTCGGTTTTCTTCAGCTTGTCCTCTATTCAGAGCACAATCACCACAGCGAAATGAGTTTGAATGTGAGTTTGGATACAGAACCTTAGTTTCTAGTTAATGTTTCTGGTGTTGTTGCTGTTTTGTTTTTTGAAAACAAAACTGTAATGGAAACAAACTGGCTAAATAAACAGAAAATGTCTGTAAGCAAGTTAGTTAGGGTCTCTATTGCTGTGAAGAGACACCATGAACACACTCTTATAAAGGAAACAATCAACTTGGGGCTGGCTTACAGTTCAGAGGTTTAGTCCATTATCATCATGACAGGAAGCATGGCAGTGGCAGTGGAGAAGCAGCTGAGAGTTCTACATCTTGATCCACAGACAGCAGCAGGAGACTGTTTGTCAACACTAGGTATAGCTTGAGCATATATGATACCTCAAAAAGGCCACACCTACTAATACTGCCATTCTCTATGGGGTAAACATTCAAATACATGAGTTCATGGGGGCCATACCTATTCAAATTTCCACAGCAAGCTTGAACAATGTATATGTATCTCAGCTCTGTAGTCAGTGTAAGACTAGGCAAATTCAATTCACTACTAAATCCTGTGGGTTTTTTTTTTTTAACCACAGGTAGGTTTTTATTCTGTTTTAAAAGTATTTTATTTCAAATATCTACCACACATGGACCAGTAAATCAGAAAGATCTAAATAGTCCCCTGTGCTGAACCCCTTGGCTCACCCAATCTTTATCATACATCCAGAATTAGACCTTCATCTCAAAGAATTAGTAAGTGACTTTAGTGAAGCCAAGTAGTATCAATTGCTTTATTTAGTTATTTAAGTTGTATGTCTTAAGAATTTATTGTGAAAACAGGCCTTATGGAAGTTGACTGCCAAAACTCAAAAATAAAAGCAGGCGTGCATTTTTCATGTTTGAGTCAATTAGATTTTCAGTTGTATGCTGTGAAAAATGAAAGAATTAGAGACTGTGTAAGCATGCATCATTTATAATTGTGAAGGGTCCAGGAATATAGAAATACAAAATTATAAACTTAAGGAATGGAAACTGACAGCCATCAACTTGGCTAGCAAAAAAAAGGACTAACCTTTAACTGGGCTCCTCCATGTTTAACGAATGGGCAGCTCTGTCAACAACCGAAATGTTAGGGTGGGTTTTTTTTTTGTTTGTTTGTTTGTTTTAGTTTTTAACTAAAGATTGCCCTTTGCAGCCCTGGGGTTAGCTTTTCTTTGATAACCCCCTACCACTCACTAACAAAACCAAAGTTAACTTTTTTTTTTTTTTTTTTTGGTTTTTCGAGACAGGGTTTCTCTGTGTAGCTTTGTGCCTTTCCTGGAACTCACATGGTAGTCCAGGCTGGCCTCGAACTCACAGAGATCCGCCTGGCTCTGCCTCCCAAGTGCTGGGATTAAAGGCATGCGCCACCACTGCCCGGCCCAAAGTTAACTTTTAATAGTTGTTTCTATATGACTTCTAGCATGCATCCCATGCCTGACACTATAAAAGGGGTCCAGTACCCGCCTCCATTGCTACAGCCTAAGAAGTCCAACACTGGCTGTGGTCTCAGCTAGCAGATAAGCTTTTGTGCCCTAAGGTGTTTTATTTTTTTATTTTTTCTGGAATAAAGTTTGCTTCTGGTTTAACAGACTTTGGTGGTCTGTCCTCCATTATTGAGAGACCCCGGACCCAACAATTGTATGAACTTAGGAAACACCACACACACAGTCAAACACACACACACACACACACACACACACACACACACACACACACACA
>CABHPH010119787.1:0-56306 GCA_902168325.1 Peromyscus nudipes
TACATAGGTGGCAAACAAAAATAGAATAAGGTAGCTTATCTTACTCCCTTCTAAACGATTTATTTATGACAATGTCTGAGGAAATAGGACAATCTTAGTTATGATGGCCACATTATATATGCTCATATAAACAGTACTTTACCATCTACTTAATTAATGACAGCATTAGAAAAATCCATAGCTCAAGGTGTGATCAAAAGAAAGACTGAAATTAGTATAGAAATTGCTTTCTAAAATATTCTCTTCTCCATAAAGAAAACTTGCTGAAATTTAAGTGTCATGTTTTTATAGAATTCTAGAAACTGGAGAAGCTTTACTGCAAGTTGAGAAAATAATTCTTTAAGAAAACTGCCTGAATCTCCATAAGAACAGTCAGACTCATGGTCATTTCATTTGGTCTACTCCAATCTGCCCATCTCCAGCTCTGCAAGTTAACTTGAAAATGGAAATCAACATCCCACAGAACTGTGAAGCCAGCAGCCTGGCAGCCGTCACAGGGCAGAGAGTGGGCTCCTTCTAACTTTCATTCCCAGAAAACCACCATCATTCAACCTGTCTAGTGATTACCCAAAAGGCCCACTTGCAAGGCTGCCATTATTTCACCAGTGTGAAACTTACCCTGCACAGAGCATTTGACAAAAACACATTAGAGGCTGTAAACTGAAGTTCCCAGGAAGAAGCTGAACCCAATAGGCTGAGGGCTGATGAGAATTTCAGCAACTGTACAGAAATTTTGTTGCAGATCCAGACTCAGATTCTTGGACTACCTAGCACCTTCATAGCCATTCACTGCTCACCACTGTGTCTGACCTAACATCCTTGAGACTATTGTATAAAACATTTAGAGATACATTAACTAAAGAGACTACTATCTTCCACCAACCCAAAAGCTAAGAGGTCATTAAATAGCATCTGAAGTTTGTAGCCAAGGTTTCCCCAAATCAATATAACCTCCCCTCTTGATGTTCACACCAATGTATTTTAAAAGGGGGTTTTATTTATGACTCTCTTTGTTCTGTTACTGTTAAAACTTTATGACATTAATGCTGCATTGGAACACAGAATTTAGGATAACTTAGATCCATGTTCACATGCCATGGTTACTCATATTCAGCTCCGAAATGAACAAATGCTTGTCCCTTTTGAGGTGAGAGCCGTATATTCTGAGAAGTTGTCTTTTGCTTTTATTTTTATTTTTTGTGTGTGGTGCTTTTATTGCTGTTGTTCACCTTGTTAAAGCAATCATTTGACATCACAGCAAACAACAGGCTAGCAAGTGAGGAATATGATATCCCTGGAGGCTTTGAAAAGCTACACATATCCCTGGTAATCTAGGAGGCTGCATGTATGTTCTTACTTTCCATAGCCACAGATGTGAGTGTGCAGAGGAAAGACCTGAGGGAAGACTACAAGCTCTGCCCTGTGGCCCACCTCAGAGCTCAAGGAAGAAAGGAAATGGCACAGCATTAAAGACTATCACATTCACAGAGCCCATTGTCAGAGTCTGGGTCTAACTGGTTCCAGGCATTTAACCTCTGTTCAATCATTAGCCGGCAATTAAATCAAGTGAGCAGAAACTTCTGTGACCACATACAACAGAATGCAGATGGTACAAAACAAGTTCAGAGTGTTACTAAGCAAACAACAGTAACAGCAACAACAAACTCTTGGAAGATTGAAGAATCTGATTATGAGTGGCCAAATTAAATTATTCAAAATACCCAGGGTTCTTTTTTTTTTTGCTGTTTTTCTTTTAAGAAAAAGTTATGAGACATGTAAAGTAACAAAACCTTTTGACCCAGGCCCAGAGTAAGAAGCAATCAGCAGTATGGCACTCCTCAATTTTCAATGGGGTCATGTCCTAAATTCCACTGAGAGTGGAAAATATGTCAAAAATTTAATTAAGTCAACTGAACCATTGTAGATGAACATCACAGCTTACCTTAAACATACTCAGAACACTTAATAATAGCCTACAGTTGGTCAAAGACATATAGAATAAAGCCTGTATTACAACAAAGCACTATCACATCTATGGAATGCTGTACTGAAAGCCTATGACTATACTACTATGATAAAATCATTTTCTCCCACTTCTGATGAGACGAGATTATCTAGTAATATCAGGTTGATTATAAATGTGATCTCTTTCTAAAAAAAGGGGGATATGATATAGATATGATAAGATGGAAGGGTAGATTAATAAACCTACTTTTAAAGAACAACTTGTTTAAAATATTTTACATTGATATAGATTTTAGTTTATGTTTAAAATGTTTTACATTGGTATAAATTTTAGTTTATTGATACAAACTTAAAGTTCATTTTGTTATACTATGTGTACATTTCTACTCTTGTTTGAGGTATTATGTTTATGTAACTCATTTAAAATTGTAATACATAATTAAAAATAGATTAATAATAGTCATCTATGATAATCATATTTGTAGCCATGTTAGTTAAGTCTTCTAGGTATACATAGATATATTTCAAATAGATAGATAATCTTCAAATACTTCAAAAACCTACAAAATATGGTATTTAAAATATTTTAAAAATTTAGACTTTCTGGACAATGAGACATGTCTGCTCCTGGCAGCACTGATTTACTTCAGAGAGGAGGATGGACATCAAAGACACTCCATTTAGAGTTTATCTTCACCTTGACAAAAATAGCCATTTGGGCAAGAAACTGTTCTTGCCTGGACTGCTTGATCAACTGGACATACAGGACCCATAGGAAGGTGACCACTGAACTTTGCTTGACAAAATGGTCCTTCAGGTTCCTGCTTTACAGAGGAAACTGCCAGACATTCTATAAGACAAAAAGAAAAGTAACTGAGAGACTCTAGGCCTATTGGCTAAAGACAGATGCTCCAACTTTACAAGAGAACTTTGGATGACTGTCCAGGCTATCAGCTCTCTCTGTCTACCCTACAAGACTCCTGAAAGTTGCTTACATCCTTCTCCCATTTCTCAGGTAGTATTATATCTTTCTGAGGTCTTTGATGTGGTTAAAGACTAAATACTTACAATTTTCCTTAGTTATGATAAAAGATAAGTTAGATATAAAAACCTTAAACTCACAAATATAAGATAGATAGGATATCTTCTTTAATATTGTAACTAATTCTTGCTTGATAATTGTTTTGTTGTATATAATTTTACTATGTTAAAGTTAAAACCTTCCTTTTAAAAAAAGGGGGGGGGAGTGCTGTGGGATGTTCTGTATGACAAATATGTTAATAAATAAAGCACTGATTGGCCGGTAGCCAGACAGAAAGTATAGGCAGGACTAACAGAGAGGAGAATTGAGGGAACAGGAAGGTGGAGAGAGAGACACTGCCAGCTGTCGCCATGACAAGCAGCATGTGAAGATGCCAGTAAGCCACAAGCCACATGGCAAGGTATAGATTTATAGAAATGGGTTAATTTAAGATATAAGAACAGTTAGCAAGAAGCCTCCCACGGCCATACAGTTTGTAAGCAATATAAGTCTCTGTGTGTTTACTTGGTTGGGTCTGAGCGGCTGTGGGACTGGAGGGTGAGAGAGATTTGTCCTGACCATGGGCCAGGCAGGAAAATTCTAGCTACAAAGACATTTAACAAAGGTGTAGTAGGCATAGTGTTCTTCAGGAAGGTATCAGGTTTTGACTGCATAGTCTTCTTCTTTTCATTTTGTTTCTTTACAATGAACAAGTACATCCTGTACCTGCCTGTCAGCTCTCGACAATCTCTATCACTGGCATCCATTTCTTTTAGCAACTGTACCTCACTGTTGATATTGGGAGATGCCTCCACCACTTTCATTCCATTGAACTTCCTCGATGCCTCAGATACATATTGTCAATCCTTTGCCTCACTTCTTTACCTCTTTCTTCACTGGGTTTGATAATCTCCTCATTGGAAAGATCGTTAGCCACTATGAAGGACAATACATGACTACCCTCTTCATCAATCCCCAACTCAAGTTGTTTTTTAATTACTACTGTTTTACTATTTTATCAGCTCTAAAACTCTTGGATAAAGCATCTGAACATGTCTTCAAAACTTTCTCTCAAGTGGCATTCATGTGTGAATTCTGTGTGGTTTCTTCCAACTCTGCAGTAACATTTTGGGCGGGATTTAGAACAATATACCTGTCCAAAGCTCTCAAACCATTTCAATAACCCACAAAACACTTGGCCTACATAGCATGTTTTGGATAATAAACTGACACTATTCAGCCTTGAAACATTGATTGATTGAATGTGGTTGTTTCCAGAAACAAATACACATTTTAATATGAGTACACAGGTGATTGACATGCTGTAGAAGCCCTGAATCATTGTCTAAAATCAGAAGAATCTCAAAGTTTCATTTTGCCTACAACATTCTCTTGCTTGTGGAAGGAAACAATTCAAAGCCAGTCTTCAAAGAATTTAGATATCATCTAAGCTTTCATGTTACGGAAATAATAAAGTATGAACAGGTAAATGTCACATTTCTTGAAAGGTCTGGTTCTCTCCAAGTGCTAAATTATTAAAAGCTTTCATTTGAACCTTGTAACATTTTGACCCCAAAGCAGCATGACATAGTCTTTGAATGCCTTCATATTTAAAACCATATCAGAATGCTGTAGCATATGCCCCAAGAAAAAGGTTCTTTCCTCAATATTAGTTGTTTCTTCTCTCAGGTGTTTCTCATCACCAGTTATTCTATGAACTCCTTCTTAAAAGCTTCAGCACCTTCAATGACAGCTCCTGTTCCCTCACCAACAATTCTTTATTATGGAAAGTGTGCTGCCATTTAAAGCATTAAAATCATCTATGAAACTATCAATATTAGTATTCCTGTAAGATAATCAGTAGGTCCTTCTAGTGCATTCAAAGATTGCACTAGCCTGGGTTATTACTCGAATAATTAATATTCATTATCTCTCTGGCCTTCCATTCACATGAAAAGGGATTTTTTTTTCCTCATCATCAATTGGTCCAACTCTTCTTTTCTCTGTGACAACAGTAGAATTAACTGGCACAGATGATGTCACTGCATCACTGATTCACTTCTCATCCTTTAAGCAAAGCTTCCTATATTATGGGTTGTAACCCTATATGGATTCATGTGCAGTTACAAAACTTGGCTGAAGGGGGAAGGGGCCACAAAATTAGCCACAATTATAACTTAATTCAAAATCGTATGCATAAGTGTGATGAATCTCACACTATTTCCAGCAGCTTTCACCCAGGTTGTATCCCAGACTTCACTACAGCCACGGTTCTGTGTACAAAGCATGCACACTCTGCATGCATCATGTCCTCACACTACGAAGACCAGCATGCTACCTAAAACAGCACAGTCCAGATTCTAAATGATTGTGTGTCGTGAATGATTTTACAATTCGTAGCAAGTTTTCTGCTCTTATAGAAAATAACAGTAAAATTACAGAAAACAAAAACTTGATATTATCCCACTATCATTCTTTGGTGTATATCAAACCAGTGTATATTCAGATTGTATTATGTTAAAATGTTACAATTTTAAAAACATCACTGTTTGAGAAATTAAAGAAAACCACAGAGTTTCCTCTAGTATGTCTCACTGCCCACCCCACTCCTCCACAGTCCTTGTATTGTTAACATCTTGAATTACTGCAGTGTTATTTTTAGAATTGATGAACCATCATTGATTTATTGTTATTAACTAAATTCCATAGGATGTCGTGGAATTCACTCTTTTGTAAATTTTATAGATCTTGACAAACACATGGTGGCATATATCTATCATTATCATATAATATCAGGTAGTTTCACTGCCTGGCCTTCACTGACTTGCTGCCACCTGCATGGTGATATGTAGTGTGGTTCTTACATATCTTTCCATACTTTGGTAGCCTTCTGGTTTTCCTTCTTAAATAATGATCTCCATTGTATAGACCCATGAATATTTGCTTATTCATTCCTCTGTTGAAGAGTAGCTCAATTGCTTCTTTGCATTAATAATTATGAATAACTTTGTACAAAGAAAAATGCTGCTTAAGTTGCTCACTTGAGTTTCATCAAAAATCTTTTAGTGAAGTATGGCTTCAGATTAGACAGAACATACAACCATATTTTAAATGGCCATAAACATGCTTCTGCATTTTTCACTAAGTGCACATGTATGCAAAGCAGTGTTCTCAGCAATGATGGTTAGAAAATCAAAATATCAGTCAACTCTGGAAAATGTTGAGTGTGCCTTGTGTCCTACACTATTGATTTTTTTTTTTTTTTTGGAGCTGAGGATGGAACCCAGGGCCTTGCGCTTGCTAGGTAAGCGCTCTACCACTGAGCTAAATCCCCAACCCACACTATTGAATATTTATCCAAGGTTTATTTCTTTTTGTAAAACTAAACCAACACATCCATCCTATCAGTACACAAATTTCCTTTCATCTTTAGTAAAAGGCAAAAATATATGTGCACCAAATAATTGGTTTAAACAAATTTATTATTTATTATCAGTAAGTGCTTGATTGACATACCTACTTTATATTCCTGGTGGCACATAAAACTTTCTTTAGCAGGAAGTGGGTCATCAAAGGTAAGAGTTTAAGAAGGCTTACTTTAGGTTGCTGAAGACTGTGAACTGTAAAATGCTAACTAGCATATGATGGCTGCTCTTGGCTTGATGCCTTCATGGTGGGCAATTATCTTGAGTTTCATCTCAAGAGTAATTACCTCCCTCTTTTCCTTCCCACTCAAAGTAAGAAACAGATGTGCATGATGGGATGTGAAGGTACAGCACACAATATCTCCAAGCACTAGCGATATTATAGAGTGTGGGTTGTTCTCAGTCATGCTTGCTTGGTTAACTGGCTGCCCAACAGCATAAGGTAACATTGTACAGCAGATTTGCTAATCCAGGAAAAGATCAAAATTTAAAGCATAATTTCTACTTAATGTATCGCTTTTGTATCGTTGTGAAATTTTTAAAATCATAAATTGGGAACCATCCACAACTATTTCTGAGAAAATTCATAAGACTGACAAAAGTTAACTGAATTACCTCATGACTAAATAAGCTCATTCCTGGATCTTAAAAGAACTGAAGAGACAAAGAAAAACTGCTCATAACAACATGATTGAATGATTGATTCATAACAGCAAACAAAAATGCACAAAATAAACAGAATGTCTACAAATTAATGAAGGGATAACCAGACTGTGGGATAGCCACATAATATATGTTAACCCAGTCATGAAAAAAATGAATTAGCTATATACTACAAGCATGGATTCTTTGAAAATATGCTGAGGAGTCCTATTGCACTGAATAATTTATTTGTCTAAAATGCTGAGAGCAGGCAAATCCATAGAAGTAGAAAGCAAACAATAATTGTTCAGAGCTCAAGGAAGATGGAAACAGGGAGTGACTGCTAAGGGCTTCCTTGGAGAGTGATGAAAATATTCTGCAGTTGGTAACGACCACACAAATAACAGAATCATATGTTATGATGCAGTGAATAGTATGATGTATAAGTTATATAACAAAACATTGAAGTTTAAATAATTCTCATAGAAAGTTCTAGCCAAAGGCTCCTAATGTTTCAGACAATAAAATGGAATGGCGCTGAACAGAACTAGAAGTGTCTAGGAAAATAATAATGATGTTGAAGATTTCTTTTATAAAAATATTTATTGAGCACCTGGTGTGTACTAGACACCATCCAATGGACTTGAGATGCATTGACGAATGAAGCTCTCTACACTGAAGGAGACAGATGAGGGATCTGAGTCATGAGAATAGAGTAAGCAGGACCAACTAAAGCTGGAGGGAAGTTAATGACAAGTCTTGCTGTTCCTGGAAGGGCTGGAGAACAGTGAGAAGTAGGCACTGTGCAGGGAGAACACTAAGGGAAGAGGAGACAAAGTAAGCTCAGCTTAACAGGCATCATGGAGATGCTGTTTCTTCTGAGTAAATCTGGGTGAGAAGTAACACGATCTGGCTTACTTGGGGTGGGGGCTCTTAATTCATGGGGTTTTTTGCAAGGTATGTATTTTCTCTGTTTTCACGCTTGGGTTTTTAAGATTTGTCTTTTACATTTTTAAAGTGCCACCCAGTTCCTATGGCTAGAAGCAAAGAGAGAAACAGAAACCTGTTTGAAGACTATTGTAATAGTTTCAGGAAGATGCCAGGAATTTAGACTGGGGTGGTGCTTCATTGCCATCAACAGGAAAACTATCCCTGAGACCAAAAGAGGGAGGACTTTTATGATGGTCTGACTAACCTAGCTTTGAAGGTTGAGTGGACCTTTTCCATATCTTAAACTCTTGTTGAGAAAAGTGTACAGAGAAATTTGTGTTCAAAGTCAGTGGGAGTTTAGCAAATTACACTAGAGGTTTATCCTATCTGGTGTCCCTAATGCGGACAGCTGAGACTGTTGAACAGAGAGGCAGCTACACACTGGAGACTGAGTTTTCCTGATGACTCTGCTTTCGTGGCACAGAAGGGAACAAGTGTCTCAAGGAAGAGGGTTGCCTTGCAATGGTGGAAGGAAGAGGAAATCAGGTTCAAGTTTGAACAAGCCACACAGGCTCTCCATGTCTTTTTCTTCATCAGAAAATGGAAGGAAGGGGCTGGAGAGATGGCTTAGCGGTTAAGTACACTGGGGGGGGAATGGGGGTGGCCTGGGGGGAAGGGGAGGGGGGCGGGAGAGGGAAAGCAAGGGAATCCGTGGCTGATATGTAGAACTGAATGGTATTGTAAAATAAAATAAAATAAATTAATTTAAAAAAAAGAAAAAAGAAAATGAAAGGAATTGATAAGCATATCACATACTCAGCACCAGCCTCAAACATAATAGATTCCTAGAGGAAGGTATTATCAGTAAGTATCAGGAAGCCATGTGTGATGGTTTGAATAGGAATGCCCCCCCATAGGCTCATAGATTTGAATACTTGGTCACCAGGGAGCGACACTATTAGGAGGTGTGGCCTTGTTGGAGGAAGTGTGTCACTGGGGTAGGCTTTGAGATTTCAAATGCTCAATCCAGGCCCAGTGTCTCTTTCTTCCTGCTGCCAGCCATCCAGATGGAGAACTCTCAGTTCCTTTCCCAGCACCATATCTGCCTGCGTGCCACCGTGCTTCCTACCACGGTGATAATGGACTAAACCTCTGAACCTGTAAGCCAATGCCAATTAAATGTTTTCCTTTCTAATAGTTGTCATGGTGTTGGTGTCTCTTCACAACAAGAAACCCTAACTAAGACACCATGGATGAGCAGAAGCAAGCAGGAAGAAGAGCAGAATCCTCTGGCTGGTGAGATAAGGAACCCTAGAGGTGAACTACTGCCACTTTGTAATGCCAGTGTTATTTCTAACTGCATTCTAAGTACTTGTTCTATCCACAGAGAATTGTAGCTCTCACCTCTCATTGAATGTAGCTAGAGTTTTCCTGCCGGGCCCACAGTCAGGACAAATCTCTGTCACCCACCAGTCCCCACAGCCGCTCAGACCCAACCAAGTAAACACAGAGACTTATATTGCTTACAAACTGTATGGCCGTGGCAGTTGCTAACTGTTCTTATATCTTAAATTAATCCATTTCTATAAATCTATACCTTGCCACATGGCTTGTGGCTTACCAGCATCTTTACATGCTCTTTGTCATGGCGGCGGCTGGCAGTGTCCCCGGCTCAGCCTTCCACTTCCCAGAATTCTCTCCTCCTTGTCCCGCCTATACTTCTTCCTGCCTGACCACTGGCCAATCAGTGTTTTATTCATTGACCAATAAGCAACATGTTTGACATACAGACCATCCCACAGCACTTCCCCTTTTCTTTTTTTTTTCCAAAAGGAAGATTTTAACATTAACATAGTAAAATTACATATAATTTGGGAATTTGGGCGTAGCTTCTCTTACTACTTCCTGCTGGAGGGGGGCGCTGTATCTTATGGGGACACAAATAAAATTTTAGGATTATGGAGTAGTCCATGAGGCTGTATTGTCTGAGCCAGTTGCCTTCAAATCATTCTGGATGTTGGATCATCTGGGCCATGGTGTCATCGGAGACCTTTCAGGGGGTCTTGGCTGGTCAAACCTGATGTATCTTAATCTGGAATAAATTCATAGCCTCTGGCTTTCTGTGGAAACAAAAGCAGAGCTTCCTTTCCAAAGCAACATATCCTTACATCCAAATTTTGAAGTCCAGGTACCTTTAAAATATACATTTTGGCATAACTCAACAGCTTTTGCAATCAAATGTTTTTCTTCAGTTACAAATATCAAAGAGAACATAATCCAGATTCTCTGTGTGGTAGCCATCTTTACGTGGCTTATTTTTTATATTACCTTGAGCCTATTGCTTTAAACTGCAGCGTTCTAAAACTGAAACGGCACTATGGCTGCTGGCTCCACCCACCTCAGTTTACCAACATGGCGGTGATACTTTTACCACCAGCTCTGGGAACCTTCGTGGGTCTATGCTTCTATCAAAGCAGCATGTAGCCCAGAAACCTCTTTTTTTTGTTTTGTACTAGCAAAGGCTAAATCCATCACACAGTTTAATGTGCCACTGGCAGACGCCTCATTCCCGCCATACTGCAGGTTGAAGGCACACGCCAGGAACCCGCCATAGTGACTCAAACATGCAGGCTGTCACTAACTTGAAAGAGACAACTAGGAACTGTTTTTAGCTCCGTTTTAGTATCTTTTTTCTCAGGTTTTAAGTGGAAACTCTTGCCAACATGTTGGGCGCCATTTGTAGCTAGAGTTTTCCTGCTGGGCCCACAGTCAGGACAAATCTCTGTCACCCACCAGTCCCCACAGCCACTCAGACCCAACCAAGTAAACACAGAGACTTATATTGCTTACAAACTGTATGGCCGTGGGAGGCTTCTTGCTAACTGTTCTTATATCTTAAATTAATCCATTTCTATAAATCTATACCTTGCCACATGGCTTGTGGCTTACCGGCATCTTTACATGCTCTTTGTCATGGCGGTGGCTGGCAGTGTCCCCGGCTCAGCCTTCCACTTCCCAGAATTCTCTCCTCCTTGTCCCGCCTATACTTCTTCCTGCCTGACCACTGGCCAATCAGTGTTTTATTCATTGACCAATAAGCAACATGTTTGACATACAGACCATCCCACAGCAATTGAAGAAGCTCTTTCTGCAATAGATGATCGTTACTACAGAGATCCACAACTGGCCAAATGCCGAGAACAGCTGACTCTGGGGTGTCCAACCACAATTAATACATCTATAACATAATCACAACACATAAGGTTCTGGAAACATTACAGAAAGGGTAGCAGAAAGACTACAAGAGCCAGAAGACCTGTATGTCTGCTGGGAGATCGTGTCTTCAAGCCATGACAGGGAACCTGCATCCTTGAAGTCTCATCAACAATGTGGCTATCAAAAAAGGCCTGGAGAATGACAATGCCAGCTGACATGTCAACATGAATGGGGGAACCATCACAATGCTCTACCACCAGATGAAGAGATATAGGCAATCAGTGACTGCTGAGATGGAGGTTCAGTCTTCTCCAGGGACAAGCCTCCTAATAAGTTGTCCAATTTCAAGTGGTCAGTCCTAAAAACATATGTATGTGCTCGACACTCAATGGTCTCAGCAGATTGTATTTACATTATCTGTCTATACATATATGTATCAATAAAAATTTAAAAAGAAGAGGCAGGCAGATAGGCACTGAAGGAGTTGGAGGGTAGAAATTATATTAATACAGTATTTGTGTATGAAATGCTCAGAAAACAAATTTTTAAAAATCAAGGTGGAGAGGAAAGGATTTATTTGGCTTACCCATCATGATGGCAGTCAATCATTGAGGGAAGTCAGGCCAGAATTCAAGCAGGAGCTGAAGCAGGAACCATAAAGAAAAGCTGCTTACTAGCTTGCTTCCTCTGGCGAGCTGTTACAGTTATGCAGCCTGACCTATCTGCCGAAGGATGGCACTCCCCATGGTGGAATGGACCCTCCTCAACCCACTAGTTAAGAAAATGCCCCCACAGACATGCCCACAGGCCAATCTGATGGAGGCAATTCTTTACCAGGGGTTCACTAGTCCCAGGTAACTCTAGTTTGTGCCGTATTAACAAAAATCATCACAGATGGTGTCTAGTGACCCTCCATCCAGAACATAAGGGATACTGTATAAGTTCTTTATCCAACCATTCATTTCTGCTCAGCCTACAGTTCTTCATAGGAAGAACTCGTTTCTAAGATCATTAAAACCCAAGGTCTCTTTTCTCTGTTGCTGAAGTCAATATGGAGTTTTCTGCTCTGCTATAACATGAGCCCTTCCCATTGCTTTATCCATTGGTTACTTTTTCCTTTTTGAAAGTTTCTTCTCCCTTGGCTTCTGCACCGTGAGAGTCTCCTAACTTGTATTTTTACTGTTTTTTCTTCATCTTGAAGATTTATCCTCATTTACCCAGATTCTAAATAGTAGCTCTTCAATAAATGAACCAGAACAGAGTTTTCACATCAACAGAAGATAAAGACAAGAGAGAACTGATTAGCGAAATGATTTAGTCATGTGCCCTCACTCAGACCATCTTCATAGATCTATAAACTGTGTGTCAAGTTTTCTTTAATGATCTGGTGAAAATATCCTTGGATTCTTATCCTTTGGTTGTTTGAACTTGAGTTCTGTTAAGTTGGATTCAGTGGTACAATAGAGCATACACACAAGCAGAGACGATACCCTGATGGGTAGGATGTGCTGAAGTGGTCCAGCAGCAATCTATCACATGTAGACAGCCTCAGGAAAACAGCACACAGAGAACAACTGGTCCTGCAGACACACCAGTGTTAGGAGAGTCCAAAGAGGGGAGCAGGAGAGTAGTGTGGCTGGAGGCTTAGGCACAAGATGGTGGTAGTGATGTCGGCAGTCATGGTGGTAGTAGCAGCCCAACAGCTGCTGCTACTTAGGTGTAAACTCAGCAGTACATTAAAGAACGTCCAGTTTTTACGACAGTTCATCATGGGCCAGGAATAAGACAGAACAGGTTAGGGTACCTGCCTCAAAGCTTGATGACCTGAATATGATGCCCAAGACCCACTCAGTAGAAGGAGAGGGCCCATTATTACAAGTTGTCCTCTGACCTACACACACACACGCGCACACACACACACACACACACACACACACACGCACACACACACACACACACACACACACACACGGCATGACACATTCATGTGTACTCATATGCATGCATGAGCACAAATAAGTAAAGTATAATTTAAAAGTTACAGCAAAACTACTCAGTCTTACAAGATCGATATCCAATTTCTACAAGCTTAAAATAAAAATTTGACAATTGCCACTTTTGATGAAAAACAATTCTATTATTATTCAATGCTTTGAATAAACCAAGTGTTAGTGAATTAGATAATTTTAAACTTAATTTTTCATTGCAATCAAAGGCAGTAATAGAATGCATAGCAATTTTTTTCAGTAAATACAAATCAGATAAAACAGTGAAATAGTATTGCATAAATTTATAATTAAAGTCTAACTTCAAAAAAACATTTATTTGGAGAATTAAATAGTTTACTAGAAAAATCTATGAGCAATCAGATGCAGGTGTATTAAAAATTATACTTTTTCCAAAATTTATCACATATTTACCTCAATAGTATCACACACTATAAAACACTCAGTTCTTTGTTGTTCCCAGTAAGACTTGCTCTATCCCCAGACTCTCCTGGAACTTGTGATTCTCCTGCCTCTACCTCCTAAGAACTGGGACTAGGCAAAATACCTATAGTATCACATCTAACAAAAAAGATCTTAAATAACATTAGCGAAAATTAGTTTGTGATCTTGCACCTGCAGTTGATGCTATTTTCAATGTACAAATTAAAAATGGAGCTGCTACTTCAAGACATTGTTAAACACAGTGATGTTCTGAATAACTGCCCAATTCATGAGAAAAGGGCAAAAAAATGGCAAATGAGATTATATCAATATAAAAGCATCTGCACAGCAAAGACAATAATAGCACAGTGAAAAAACAGCCTATGATTGGACAGAGAGTTAATATCTGGGTATTGCAATTTAAAAATAGGCAAAATACCTATATTGACAGCTGCTTTGTATCTTTAGCCACTAAGGACAAGTAAATAAATCCACTATGAAATCAAATTCCATCCCAGTAACAATGGCTATTCCAATGTTGGTGGAGATAGAAAAAAGAACTCCAATGTACTATTAGTGGGGATGTAAATAACACAACTTTTTCGAGTACAGCATTTGAGTTCCTCGGATGAACTAAAAATAAATTTGCTGTGTCATCCAGCTATCCCACATCCAGCTATCCCGTTTCCAAAGGAAATAAAAAGCAGAGAGCTGTCTGAACGCTGTGTCATTTGCAGCAAAGTCCACCAAAGCTAACCTACAGAATTTGCCTGTTGTCCTCCTAAAAAAAAAAAATGTGATGAATGTGTACAGGATATATACATAGATATCCTGTACATATTACATAGTGCAACATTTTTAAGCCAGAAGAAAGAATAAAATCCTGCCATTTGCCACAAGATTGATGGATGTAGATGCGATTATATTAAGCAGAATAAGCAGATACACAAAAAGACAAGCACAGCACATTCTCTCCTATGTAGAAGCTAAAAAATGTTGATCTAAAAGTAGGATAATGACTATGAGAAATGGGAATGAGTGTAGGAACAGAAGTGGAAAAAGAGTAATTGAGTTTGATTAATACTATATGGGAAATATACAACTTCCTGGTACATCTAGCTGAAACATCAATAAAAAATTAATAAATGAAAGTTGCTAAAAATATAAATTTTATGATCTGCTATATAAACATACAAAAAACACAAAAATCAATAGTTAATCAATATATAATATTATTGGGCATTTTAATGTATGAACTACATAAAATTATGATACCAACAAAAATTACTTCCTGCAACTCACCTTGTTTTCAGGTTTGGAGAACTTTGCCAACTCTCACCTGCCTTACAAGTGACACAAACAGTAACTACTGCTGCCAGTCATCAGGACCACAATGACATTTTGTTAGGTAATTAAATAGTTCCAAAGGGAAAAGTTTTATATTTTAGAATATTTAGTATGATTTTCTTGCTTTTTTTTTTTAGAAAAGCATACCCAAGTGTTCATTTTTTCCATGTTTCAGCCATCTCTGATTTCTTTCATAAGGGAGGAAGAGGAGGTGAAGAGGAAGGCTGAGCCCTCCATATCTCTTCTTCCTTAGAGCCCTTTAACCACAGCATCCTCCTTTCGTTTTCTTTAAATTTGGGGCTGGGGTGCGAGAGGAGAAGTTTGGAAGCTTCCCATCTAATCCAGCTATACGCTGAAGAGCAATCAAATAAAGCACAAAACATGAAGTAACCTATCTAATTACATGGTCAGTTCCATGACTCCCAGCCTCCAAATACCATGCTACCTTCTCTGTATCATCATCAATATCAACACAACATTATGTGTTCTGTATTTTTATGTTATTGTCTTATTAGGGTTTCTATTGCTGTGAAGAGACACAGTGACCAGAGCAAATCTTATAAAGGAAAACATTTAATTCAGGACTGGCTTATAGTTCAGAGGTTTAGTCCATTGTCATCATGGTGTGAAGCATGGTGGCATGCACACAGACAGGGTGCTGAAGAAGTAGCTGAGAGTTCTACATCTAGATCAAAAGGAAGCAGGCATAAAGAGTGTGACAATGGGCCTGGCTTGAGGTTCTGAAACCTCAAAGCCCACCCCCAGTGACACACTTCCTCCAACAAAGCCACAGCTACTCCAACAAGGTCTCACCTCCTAACAATGCCACTCCCTATGGACCTATGGGGGTCATTTTCATTCAGACCACCACAGTGATACATGACATGATTCATCTTGTAATTTTGATTATATATGAGATAATATATGTTTAGAGTTTTTACATAATATGTGATATGACATACTTAAAAATTATATATAACATATGCCATGATATGTTCCAAGTTTACATAACAAGTCACTTTTATATAACTCAGCTTGGAAACATTATTATTGTACTCTAGAGCATAAAAATATTAGAGATAACAGTAGAGAAAAGACCAAATATAAATATCTCTTATTTCTTTTTCTAAGTGATGTTTCCTAAACTTCAAACCATCAATATCAATATTCCTATCTTAGAAGGCAGTTTACAGAACACAACTTCAGCTTGAGCTTTCTATTCCTCAATGCTCTAACGTAGATGAAATCAAAGGTAGAATATACTGTACCCCTTCATTACCACTCTTAATGCAGTGTTGTGCTCTTCAAACAAATGGCCTCCACAGCCTCCAATGAAGCAAACGAAGTTATTACTGCTCAGATTGACACTTATTGAATGAGTTGGTTGGTTTCCTATCCAGGGAATCCTGTGCTTCAAATACGTCTTGGCCAGAAGAAAGAATTGTCTGCAAAAACCTAATAGATTCCAACATTTTTTAACATTGATGTAGGTTGGTGAGTGAGATTTGGCTCAGTCAGTAAAATGCTTGCAACATGAGTTCAGTCCCCCAAACCCACAAAGGCTGGAGATGTGGCTTAGCAATTAAGAGCACTAACTGGTTGTTCTTCCAAAGGAGCTGGGTTTGATTCCCAGTACCTATATGGTAGCTCACGACAATCTGTAACTCAAGTTACAGAGGATTTGGCTTTCTCTTCTGGCCTCTCTGGGCACCAGGTGCACACCTGGTACTCAGACATATATAGACGCAAATATCCATAAATATATATAAATAATAATAATCTTAAAGTCAGGCAAGCAGTGTGCACTTACAATCTCAGTCTGAGCAGAGACCAGAAAATGCATGAAGCTCACTGGCCAGTCACTCTAGCTAAATTGGCAAACTTCAGGTTCAGTAAGAGACATTGCCTCAAAAAAACAAGTAAGGTGGAGAGTGACAGAGGAAGACACTCAGTGTCAACTTCTAGCCTCCACATGCTCATGCATATGCAAATGCATGTATGTGTACACACAAGCACACACACACACACACGCACACACGCACACACACACACACACACACACACATATACACACAAATAAAGTATCAGAACAGAACAGAAAAGTTAATGCAGTGTCCATCAGCGTTCATCAGGCATATTGTACATGGGGTGATTTTCTTGTTGACCTCTAGAACTTTGTCCAGCAGAAATGTCAATAACTTTCATCCAATAAAACAACCTCAAAAACCAATTCCTCCTGGCATAAACTCAGTCTTATATGTAATAAGTTACTAATAACCATCCTTGCTTCTTAAATGCTCTTTGAATTGATCTTAATCTCATTAGCTCAAGAAATCAGTGAAACACTTCACAGGTATCCATTTTATATTTTACTGACAGTCATGATATTTTCATTTTCAAAATTATGTTTTGGCATAACTTAATTCTCTTTGCCTGATGTCCTTTATCTGCAAACTGTAAACTAAAAGACATACTTTGCTGAGTTGTAAAGAGTTGTGAAGATTTAGAGTCAAGAAGTCAACACTTCACACAGAACCATAGGCTGTGAGTGTGTAGCTAAGGACTAGGGGTGTGGCTGACCAGTCCACCACTGTAGGCTTCAGCTCCTTCCTACTCACTTGTATATAATAGACTCAGCAAACTTGCCTGAAATGACTTTTCTGCTGCTACAATCACATTCTTTAAAATCCTTCCTGACCTGACTCTATTCTAATTATATACCTCCTACCTCATGGAAATAATGTGCAGTGGGAACTACATGTAAGAAGCCAAGCTAGGTGACCTTCATCACTGGAAGTTTTCCAGTGCTTGTCTCCAGTAGGCTGGAGCAGATGTAGGCTTTTAAACATCTCCAATACTATCAACTAAATAAATTGAAACCTAAAATAAAGTCTTCTTGCCAGGCCTGGTGTCAAGGGCCTTCAATCCTAGCCCTTGAAAGGCAGAGGCAGACAAATCTCTGTGAGTTCATGGTCAGCCTGGTCTACAGAGTGAGTTCCAAAACAGCCAGGGCTACAAAGAGAAACCTTGCCTCCAAAAAATCAAAACATATATTTTTTCTTTGTTTACTTTACTATTTTATTTCCCAGTCCCACCACTGGAAGTTTCCTGGTTACAGAAGATGGCCAGTTCAGGCTCCATATTCCCCATTATGAGGAGTCCTCAATAGAATCACCCTCAATAGAATCCTGGGAGTCTACTGCACTAGGTTTCCACATTGTGCCCCAAATGCCCTCCAATACCAGTCTTCTCTCCCCATACTCGCTCCTTCTATTCCTCTTCCTCATACCTGATTGCTTTTGTTCCTATTCCCACGTGGCCCAAGTACACCCACAAAATCTATTCTATTTCTCATTCCCAAGGAGATCCATGCATTTCCCTTAGAACCCTCTTTGTACTTAGTCTTTCTAAGTCTATTGATTGTAGCATAATAACCATTTACATAAAAGCTAATATTCATTTATAAGTGAGTACATACCATGTTTGTCTTTCTGTGTATGAGGTACCTCACTCAGGATGTTTTTTTCTAGTTCCATCCATTTGCCTACAATTTTTTTTATTTTTCTTTATTAAGAAATTTTCTACTCAATCCACATACTATCCACAGATCCCCCTCCTCCCTCCTCCCACCCCTCAGCCCTCTTTCCCAAGCCACCCTTCATCCCCACATCCCCCAAATCGAGGTCTCCCATGGGCAGTCAGCAGCCCAGCATACTGAGCCTATTGCCTACAAATTTCATGACATTATTTTTTTAACAGCTGAGTAATACACCATTGTGCAAATGTACCACTTTTTTTTATCCATTCTTTGGTTGAGGGACATCTAGGCTGTTTCCAGTTTCTGGCTATTATAAATAAAGTCACTATGAACAAAGTAAAACAAGTTTTGTTGTGGTAGGATGGGGCATCCTTTGGATATATGCCCAAGAGTGGCATAGCTGGGTCTTGAAATGTATTGACTCCCAGTTTTCTGAGGAATTGCCATATTGATTTGCATAGTGATTGTACAAGTTTGCATTCCCACAGTAGTGGAGGAGTGTTCATCTTGCTCCACATCCTCATCAGCATGAGCTGTCACTTGTGTTGTTGATACTAGCCATTCTGACAGGTGTAAGATGGTATCTCAAAGCCATTTTGATTTGCATTTCCCTGATGGCTAAGGATGATGAACATGTCTTTCAGTGTTTATCTGCCATTTGAGATTCTTCCATTGAGAATTCTCTGTTTAGATTTGTACCTCATTTTTAAATGGGATTATTTGGTTTATTGATGTCTAATTTCTTGAGTTCTCTATGTATTTTGGGTATTAGCCCTCTATCAGATGTGGAGTTTGTGAACATCTTTTCCCATTCTGTAGGCTATCGTTTGTTCTATTGACAGTATCCTTTACCTTACAGAAGCTTTTCCATTTCATGAGGTCCCATTTATCATTTGTTGATCCTAGTGCCTGTGCTATCTGTGTTCTGTTCAGGAAGCTGTCCATTGTGCCACATTCTTCTACATGCAGACACCATGGTAGACTGTCACCATTTGTTGAAGATGCTTTTCTTTTTTCCAGGAAGTATTTCTGGCTTCCTTATCAAAGAGCAGGTTCAATGGGTATGTGAATTCATGCCTGGGTCTTCTCTTTGATTCCATTGATCAACCTGTCTGTTTTCATGCCAATACCATGAGGTTTTTATTACTTTGGATTTTTCAATACAGCTTGAAATCAGAGATGGTGATAACTCCAACATTTCTTTTGTTGTTCAGGATTGTTTTAGCTATCCTGGATTATTTGTTTTTCCATATGAAGTTGAGTATTGTCCTTTCAAGGTCTGTTAAAAAAAATGTGTTGAATTTTTATAGGGATTTCATTGAATCTGTAGATTGCTTGTGGTAGGATCGCCATTTTGACTATGTTGATCTTACTGATCCATGAGCATGGGAGACCTTTCCATCTTCTCATATCTTCTTCATTTCTTTCTTCAAAGACATGAAGTTTTTATCATATAAGTCTTTCACTTGCTTGATAAGATTTACCTCAAAATATTTTATATTATTTGGGGCTATTGTGAATGGTGTTGTTTCCCTAATTTCTTTGTCAGTCTGTTTGTAATTTGTACAGAGGAGGGCTACTGATTTTTTGTTTGTTTGCTTGTTTGTTTATTTATTGAGACAGGGTTTCTCTGTGTTATAGCCCTGACTGTCCTGTAACTCACTCTATAGATCAGGCTGGCCTGGAACTCACAGAGATCCACCTGTCTCTGCCTCCCAAATGTTGGGATTAAAGGTGTGCACTACCACCACCTGGAGATATTTTTGTTTTTAGTTACTATTGTATCCAGCCACTTCCCAGAAAGTGTTCATCAACTCTCAGAGTTCCCTGCTAGAATTTTTAGGCTCACTTATGTATACTCTCATATTATCTGGGAATAGTAATATTTAGACTTCTTCCTTTCTAATTTGTATCCCCTTGATATCCTTCTTATTGCTCTAGCTAGAACTTCAAGTAGTGTATTGAATAGATACAGAGAGAGTAGAAAATCTTGTCTTATTCCTTATATTAGTGAAATTGCTTTGAGTTTTTCTCCATTTAATTTGATTAGTTAATTTAATTTGATTTATTTTAGTAATTGGCTACAGGCTTGGGGTATATTGCCTTTATTATATTGATGTAAGTTCCTTCTACCCCTACTCTCTCCAAGATTTTTATCATGAAGAAATGTTAGATTTTGTCAAAGGCTTTTTCTTCAGCATCTAATGAGATGATCATGTGGACTTTTTTCTTTCAGTTTATTGATATGCTGAATTACATTGACTGATTGTCCTATATTGAGCCATCCCTGAATCTCTTGGATGAACCTACTTGGTCATTGTGGATAAGCTTTTTGATGTGTTCTTGGATTCTGTTTGCAAATATTTTTATTAAGTATGTTTGCATCTATGTCCATAAGGAAAATTGGTCTATAATTCTCTTTCTTTCTTGAATATTTGTGTGGTTTGGGTATCAGATGGCTTTGGCCTCATAAAATGAGATACACTGTTGGATATTTTGATGTGTAATTTCTTGAGTTCTTTATATGTTCTGGATATCAGCCCTCTGTCAGATGTGGGGTTGGTGAAGACCTTTTCCCATTCTGTAGGCTGTCGCTTTGCCTTGTTGACCGTATCCTTTGCTCTACAAAAGCTTCTCAGTTTCAAGAGGTCCCATTGATTGATTGTTTCTCTCAGTGTCTGTGCTACTGGTGTTATATTTAGGAAGTGATCTCCTATGCCAATGTGTTCAAGACTACTTCCTACTTTCTCTTCTAGCAGGTTCAGAGTAGCTGGATTTATGTTGAGGTCTTTGATCCACTTGGACTTAAGTTTTGTGCATGGCAACAGATATGGATCAATTTGCAATTTTTTACATGTTGACATCCAGTTATGCCAGCACCATTTGTTGAAGATGCTTTCTTTTTTCCATTGTACAGTTTTGGCTTCTTTGTCAAAAATTGTATGTTCATAGGTGTGTGGATTAATGTCAGGATCTTCAATTCGATTCCATTGGTCCACATGTCGGTTTTTATGCCAGTACCAAGCTGTTTTTATTACTGTAGCTCTATAGCAGAACTTGAAGTCAGGGATTGTAATGCCTCTAGAGGTTGTTTTTATTGTACAAGATTCTTTTGGCTATCCTGGGTTTTTTGTTTTTCCATATGAAGTTGAGTATTGTTCTTTCCAGGTCTGTGAAGAATTGTGTTGGGATTTTGATGGGGATTGCACTGAATCTGTAGATTGCTTTTGGTAAGATTGCCATTTTTACTATGTTAATCCTACCTATCCATGAGCATGGGAGATCTTTCCATTTTCTGACATCTTCTTCAATTTCTTTCTTCAAGGACTTAAGAGTTACCCCAGGGTATTTTATATCATTTGTGGCTATTGTAAAGGGTGATGTATCTCTGATTTTTTTCTCAGCCTGTTTGTCATTTGCATATAGGAGGGCTACTGATTTTTTTAAGTTAATCTTGTATCCTGCTACATTGCTGAAGGTGTTTATAAGCTGTATGAGTTCCTTGGTCGAATTTTTGGGGTCACTTATGCATACTATCATGTCATTGGCAAATAGTGAAAGCTTGACTTCTTCCTTTCTAATTTGTATTCCCTTGATCTCAGAAGGTCCCAGCTGGATCAGGAACAGAGTGGGAGAACAAGGAAAGAGAAACCATGATAAATGAAGATCCCATGGGAATAGAAAGAAATAGAGTACTAGAGAGGTCCGCAAAAATCCACAAAGAAACCTCCACTATAGACTACTGGCAATGGTCGAGAGAGTGCCTGAGCTGACCTATTCTGGTGATCAAATGGCCGAACACCCTAACTGTCATGATAGAACTCTCATCCAGTGACTGATAGAAGCAGATGCAGAGATCCACGGCCAAACCCCAGGTGGTGCTCCAGGAGTCCAATCGGCCAGAGAGAGGAGGGATTATATGAGGAAGAGATATTGAGACCATGATTAGAAAAAAACACAGGGACAATAGCCAAACTAGTGGAAACACATGAACTATGAACCAATAGCTGAGGAGCCCCCATGGAAATGGACCAGGCCCTCGGGATAAGTGAGACTGTTGATTAGCTTGAACTGTTTAGGAGGTCCCCAGGCAGTGGAACCAGGACCTGTCCTTGGTGCATGAGCTGAATTTTTGGAACCTAGGGCCTATGCTGAGACACTTAGCTCAGCCTTGGTGTAGGGAGGAGGAGACTGGACCTGTCTCAACTGAATGTACCAGGCTAGGCTGACTCCCCAGGGGAGACCTTGCCGTGGAGCAGGTGGGAATGGGGGGTAGATTGGGGGGAAGGCTGGGGGGGGGAGGACAGGGGAATCTGTGGCTGATATGTAAAATTAAATTAATTATAAAATAAAAATGTTTTTAAAAAACAAAAAAATGAGATACACAATGTTCCTTCTGTTGCTATTTTGTGGAAATATTTTGAGAAGTATTAGCATTAGCTCTTCCTTGAAAGTCTGGTAGAATTCTGAGCTAAAATTGTCTGTTCCTGGTCTTTTTGGGGGGAGGGACTTTTAATTACTGCTTAGAAGTAATTTCCTTGGGAGTTATAGATCTGTTTAAATTGTTTATCTGATGTTGATTTAATTTGGTAAGTTATCCATTTCTTTTAGATTTTCCAGTTTTTGTGGAGTACTGGTTTTTAAAGCATGACTTAATGATCCTTTGGATTTCCTCAGTGTCTGTTGTTATGCTTCTTTTTCATTTCTAGTTTTGTTGACTTGGATATTCTTTCTATGTCTTTCAGTTAGTTTGGATAAGGCTTTGTCCATCTTGTTGATTTTCTCTAAGAACCAACTATTTGTTTCACTGATTCTTTATATTGTTCACTTTGTTTTTATTTTGTTGATTTTGGCCCTCAGTTTATTTCCTGCAGTCTGCTCCCCTTGGGTGTGCTTGCTTCTTTTTGTTTTAGAGCTTTCAGATGTGCTGATAAATTCCTAGTATGAGAACTCTCCTTTTTTTTCATGTAAGCACTTAGCACTATGAACTTTCCTCAGCATTGCTTTTATTATATCCCATAAGTTTGAGTATGGTGTGTATTCATTTTCAGTGAGTTCTAGAAAGTCCTTAATTTCTTTCTTTATTTGTGTCTTGACCCAGTTTTCATTTAGTAGAGAGCTGTTCAGTTTCCATGAATTTGTGGGCTTTTGTTGTTTCTGTTGTTGAAATCCAACTTTAATCTGTGGTGGTCTGATAAGATGCAAGGGGTTAATGCAATGTTCTTATATATCTTGAGACTTGCTTTGTAACCTAGTATGTCGTCAGTTTTAGAGAAAGTTCCATGAGTTGCTGAGAAGAAAATGTATTCATTTTGGGTGAAATGTTTTGTAGATATCTCTTAGGTCCATTTGGCTTATAACTTCTGTTACATTCAGTATTTCTCTGTTTAGTTTTTGTCTGGATGATCTGTTGGTGAGTTGGGATATTGAAGTCTCCCATTAGCAATGTGTAAGGATCAATGTGTGATTTAAGCTTTAGTAATGTTTCTTTTACAAATGTGAGTGCCCTTGCATTAGGGGCATAGATGTTAAGAATTGAAATGTCATCTTGGTGGATTTTTCCTTTGATGAGTATGAAGTGTTCTCCATCTCTTTTGATTAATTTTGGTTTAAGGTCTATTTTGTTAGATATTAGAAAGGCTACACCAGTTTATTTCTTAGGTCCATTTGCTTAGAAAATCTTTTCCTAACCCTTTATTCTGAAGTGATTTCTATCTTTGATGTTGAGGTGTGTTTCTTGTATGCAGCAAAAGGATGGATCCTGTTTTCCCATCCACTCTGCTAGTCTGTCTTCTTATTGGGGAATTGTGTACATTGATATTCAGAGATAGCAATAAACAATGACTGTTGATTCCTGTTGCTGTGGATATCACTCTGTATAAATAAAACACTGATTGGCCAGTAGCCAGGCAGGAAGTATAGTGTAGGTGGGATAAGGAGAGAGGAGAATTCTGGGAGGTGGAAGGCTGAGTCAGGAGACACTGCCAGCCACCACTGCTGCCATGAGAAGCTATAAAGTACAGGTAAGCCACAAGCCATGTGGCAAATTATAGATTAATAGAAATGGGTTAATTTAAAATATAAGAACTAGATAGCAAAAAGCCTGAGCCATTAGGCCAAACAGTTTAAATAATATGAGCGTCTGTGTGTTTATTTGGATCTGAGCAGCTGTGGGCTGGGCAGGACTGGAGATAACTCCAGCAACATCCTGTTTTGTTTGGGTTTTGTTTTTTGGCTTTGGTTTATTTGGGAGGGGTTGTTTGTTTGTTTGTTTGTATGTTTGTTTTAAGTGGTGCTGCTGGTGGTGGTGGTGGTGTGTGTGTGTGCTTCCTTTCTTTTGGTTTTGCTAGTGTAAGATTATTTCCTGTGTTTTCATGGGCGTAGCTAACCACCTTCTGTTGGAGTTTTCCTTCAAGTCCCTTCTGTAGTGCTGGATTTGTGGATATTGTTTAAATTTTACAATATCATGGAATATCTTGTTTTCTCCATCTATAATGATTGAAAATTTAGCTGTGTATAGTTGTCTGGGCTGGCATTTGTGATCTCTTGGAGTCTGTGGGACATCTGTTCAGGCCCTTCTGGTTTTTAATGTATCCATTGAGGTATAATTCTAATAGGTCTGCCTTTATACATTACTTGGACTTTTTCCTTGTAACTTTCAATATTCTTTATTTATTCTGCATGTTTAGTGTTTTGTTTATTATGTGCTATGGAGACTTCCTTTTTTAGTCCAATCTATTTGGTGTTCTGTATGTTTTTTGTACCTTTATAGGTAGGTCCTTCTTTAGGTTAGGAAAATCTTTGCATATGATTTTGTTGAAAATATTTTCTGGGCCTTTGAGCTAGGATTCTTCTCCTTCTTCTATTCCTATTATTCTTAGGTTTGTTCTTTTCATAGTGTCCCAGATTTCTTAGATGTTTTTGTTAGGAATTTTTTTAATTTAATGTTTTCTTTGATCTATGTATCTATTCTTCTATCATATCTTCAATGTCTAAGATTCTCTCTGCCATCTCTTGTATTCTGTTGGTGATACCTGTATCTGTAGTTCCTGTTCACTTACCTAGCTTTTCCATCTCCAAGATTCCCTCAGTTTATGTTTTCTTTATTGCTTCTACTTCCATTTTCAGGTCTTGAATAATTTTATTCATTTCCTTCAATTGTTTGTTTTTCTTGATTTTCTTTACTTTCTTCAAGCAATTTGTTCAATTTCTTCCAATTTTTTATTTGTCTTTTCCTCGATTTCTTTAAGGGATGTATTCCTTTCCTCTTTAAAGACATCTATTATCTTCATAAATTTGGTTTTAAGGTCTTTTTCTTGTGCTTCAGCTATGTTGGTATATTCAGGGTTTGCTGTAGTAGGATTACTGAGTTCTGGTGGTGACCTAGTATCTTGGCTATTGTTGATTTTGTTCATAGCTGGCATGTAGGCATCTGGGTTTGTGGTGATTATAGGTCTAGGTGCTGATTTCTAAGTTTGTCTTTGTTGAATGAGTGTTTTCTTCCTTGGTTTCTGTTTGATCTCCAGTCTTCTGGTCTGTGTGGCCTGTGGTTGAGCAGGGGATCCCCACCCAAGTTGGGGCTGGACTTCTGGTGGCTGGCCTGGCCTTTGATGGAGCAGAGTGTCTCTGCCTGAGTTGAGGGCTGGAGCATAGTGAGAAGGAGGCAAGGGAGGTTAAGGGCAGGGAGGGGAGACCCTCTGGTGGGTGGCCTCTAGACTAGCAGGGGGCCTCCACACAAATTGGGTCCAAAGGTGCTATTTTCAGTAAAGGATGTGCTGAAGCAATATCAGCATTCTATACACTATTTTCTTTACTGTGTTGCTTTGTCTCTGTGAGAACTCTCAAAACTAGAGTTTTCATACATTTAAATTTATAGTCTTTCCATTTTGCTAACAAAATATATACACCCTAAAAAAAAAGGTTTGCCTATCAGTGTTTAAGTCCTTCTGAGAAGTTGAATAATTCTGGTTCACTTTCCCCACATGATAGCAAAACTATTACGGCAGGAAACTCATGTGAGTACCCTGAAGTCCCAAATCTTTGAAAAGAATATTCAAATAACACTCTATCCCTATTCCCATTCCCTGAGTTTCTTGAGAAATACAAACATATGGCTGATTAACAGAAAACTAGCAAAGACAGTCAAATGATAGCACTTGAACTCCTCAGAGCTCCTACATAAACTATCATAACTCCCAACATGGTTACCTATATGAGCAACCAAGTAGAAAACCCCAAGAAGGGAATATGAACTATGCTTGGAGAATGGAATCATTCTTGAGCCATAAAACAGATGCTTTGGTGTATTTTCCTCACAGTCCTTTGAATATGCACGCCATCCCAAGGGCCCACCCTCCACCCTCCTCCTGCTGGATGATACCACTCCCCTAGAAGAATATTAGCTTTCACAGGAAGGATGCCCATGTTCCCTTGAGTCTTTTCATTCAGACCACCCAGAGACAATCCAATATCTGAGACATTTACTCCAGGGCTAACCCTATCCCATATGCCCATTCCTGGCATTCCAGTTCCTGGAACATATCATGGGGGGAGGATCCTTTCTTACTGTAACTAAAGTTATAACTTAAAGATTTGCCATTTCATCATTATTGAATAAAAATTTTCCCTATACATTTGAATAATTTTATCTAACATTTTATTATGGAAATTTCAAGCAGATGGAAAAATAATTTTACATGATTAAGTAATTTTCGTCTGTACACCCTACTAGGCATCATCAGTTCATCTTATCATACAATTTATTTAAAAATTGATTGTACCTATTCAGTATATTTCTCTTCAAATACATTAGTATAGATACCACTGGACAAGAGCCCAAAAGAAATTCTATTATTTTTCTTCAAGATAAACGATATACAATGAAACACATAATTTTAAACTATGAAGTCACTGGTTTTTGGCAAATGTATGTAGTTCCATAGCACAAACTCTTAACAACAAAAAAATAATTGATTTGTTTGATTTCTTAGCCTCTAATTATCTGTTAATTCACATGATAGTGATATGTTTTAAAATCTATGCGTGTTATTTATTTACATTCTCATGTTTTCAGAATTATTTTTGCATGTTATAGCATATTCATACTCAACTTTCCTCTTGAATTTGGGAGTGGGTAAAATGTCATAAGACAGTTCACTATAGTCAAAACAGCTTCCATATTCCTCAGTTGTACATTAGAATTTTCCTCTTTAAGCTCTTGCATATTTCTTTAGCTTATTCCCTTTTAAATATTTTGTCATTATAAATCTATTTTCCCCATTCTATTGTGTTTGGTTTTATACCAAATAAAATATTTTTTTATTTTTCATATGTATATATAATACAATTTTGACCATATCAAACCCAATTACTCCAGCAACTCTCCTTAGGACCTCCCAACATGTCTCCCTCCTGACTTCATATTCTCTTTGTTTTGTTTTTTGGTTTTGTTTTTTTTGGTTTTTTTCTATTAATGGCCCATGAACTCCCTGCCCATATGTGCTTGGGTGCAGGGCCATTGACTATAATCTACCAGCAGTCACACCCTTCTTCAGCAGCCATCAGCTGCCAATAGCTTCTCAGCTAGGAGTAGGGCCCCAAGAGCCCTGCTCCCATCCATGCTAGAATTTGTATTGGCTTGGTCTGGTGCAGGTCTTGTGCAGGTAAACACTGCTGCTATGAGTTCATGGGTGCAATGGTTATAATTTCTCTAGAAGACAACCCTTCCTAGCCCTCCTCTACGTTCTCCAGTTCCCATACTCTTTCTGCTCTCTTTCCCTCAATATTCCTTGAGCCTTAGGTGGTGGGAGGCTGATATTGATGACCTGCCAATAACTTAGTACTCAGGCTTGCATACTCCCAGTACTTTGACCATTTAGGAATCTCTATATTAACCAAAAGCCAGTGCAAAAAGAAGCTTCATACTCACTTTGCAGATGCTGCTGCCTGGTGCACCCACTTGCCATCAGCCATGGTCAGCCAAGGACACATGGTCTCACTGTGTCCATCAACATTGCAGTCAATGGCTGTCAGCTCTTAGACTCCATGTTCTTTGAGCTGTTTGCAAACAAATTTCTAAAGACAACAGAAAACTTTTGTGCTCTGGGTACCAGAAGGTTTTGTTTTAAGGGTTCCTCCATTCACAGAGTTACTCCAAGATTCACATGTCAGGGTAGTAACTTCACATGCAAAAAAAAAAAAAGTCCATCTATAGGGAGAAATTTGAAAATGAAAACATTCTGAAGCATATAGTCCTGGTATCTTGTCCATAGCAAGTGTGGATGAAACACAAATAAACGATTCCTAGTTTTTCATCTGCACTGTGAAGACTGAGTGATTTGAATCGCAACCATGTGGTCTTTGGGGATGTGAAAGCCGGCATAAGCATTGTGGAAGTCATCAATGCCTTGGGGTCTAGAAATGGCAGGCCAGTGAGAGATCCATTTTGGATTGTGGACAACACTAACACTTTTGACATGTGCCCATCTTACCCACTAGACCACTCTTTCCACACCTCAGGAGAGCAGACCTCACTCCTTCTGCTTTGCACCCTAACTGTAGGTCTTAGGATTCCGTGTTTTTCTTCTTTCCCTCCAAGTCAAGATGGATTGCAAGGCTACATTTATGACTGTGGATAAAGACTAAATAAGAAAAAACAAGCTTCTCTGACCAAGGTTGAGAGGAGCACAAATCCTATGGATATAAACATAAATATTTAGAAGGTAGATGTCAACATGACCATTTAACAGAACAACAGCAGTGGGTGCCCCACTAAGGCCTGTGGCCTCAACCTCCCCAGCCATGGGCTTTTGAGCAGTTTTACAGGCCTATTCCAGAGGAATGAAAGGTGTCATGCTTGGTACTATAAACCTGCCCCATTTATATGTAATTTTCTATGGTCACTAAGAAATTTTCAGTTCTTTGGGGTTTTAATACACAGTTACTAGCTACCAACAATAACTTCCAATTTATTTTCTACTGTTTATATTTACACTTCCTTTTCTTAGAAAAATAGTAATTCTTTTATCTATCTGTTTTTGTAGTCAGTTGTCTCTGAATACAGTAAATGTCCTTTCTCTTAAGGAGGTAGTTTAGCTGGGCAGTGGTGGTGCTCGCCTTTAATCCCAGCACTCGAGAGGCAGAGGTAGGTGGATCTCTATGAGTCTGAGGACAGCCTGGGCTACAGAGCGACTTCCAGGACAGCCAGTGCTGTTACATGGAGAAATCCTGTCTCGAAAAAAGAAAAAACAAACAAAAAAAAACCAACAAAAAGAAGAAGAAAGTGGTTTAAGCAACTTAATTTTTTCTTAAAAATTATTCTTTTACCTCAATATTATGTTGAATAAAAGCCATTTTCTATTCCTTCCATATAATGATTATTTCCTCAGTCTCATCAATTACTTATGTGATTATACTTACCTCCATTTAACTAGCTTTGCAATGAACTCTATGTTCCTGTTGGTGAGGTTTTGTTCCCCATGTCAGGGCAGCCTTTACAACAAATTCCTGTTTAATGTATGCAATTTTATCCATTAGAGTACATTTTAAATTCATATATACATATTAACTACCAGGTGCAAACACTGTATTCACTATACAAGCATTTGGCCAACTCTTTTTTTTAAATATCCTCCCTTATAAGAGAACTTAAAGTCTCAGAGAAATTAAACAAACAGTAGATCAGGATTGAAATCATAAATTCAAGATATCTGCCCAGGTTTGTGTTATTCCAAAGCTACATTCCCTTTACCTCCCCAGATGGCATCATTAGAACCCTGAGAGAAAAGAAAGTACACATTATTATATGCAGTCATCCCTCCAAACCATAGGGGATTGGTTCCATAAACCCTCATAGCTACAGATACTCAAACTACAAAATGACATCATACTTAACATACAATCTTCATCCAGCCTCCTGCATACTTTAGAGTCTCTAGATTACTTACAATTGAATAAATACAATGTACATAGTTGTTATACTGTATTGCTTGGGTATTAACAAGAAAAAATATCTGTGCCTTTGCAGTATTGACTGAATGCTTTTGGTGTTTTCAATCCACGGTTGGTTGAATACATCAGACACCAAGAGCTGAGGATACAATGCATAGAAAATATGTATAAAACATATTCCCATAAAATAGACATTAGTTTTGGATGTTTGAGATGCATAGTAAGGAATGTAAGCATGTCGTTTCCTATTTCACAAAAATACAAATATTTACAGATTTCAGATACAGAGAATGTGCCAAGAAAATGACCGCTCTGCTTTGGGGGTTCCTTTGGTTTTTAAGGTGTTCCTCTAAGTGGTCACTTCTAATGTTCTACCCTCACCACAGAGAAATTCCTTGGCATTTGAAAACTAATCACCTCATGCTGAGTTTTAACGCCCCCCCTTGGAGATGGAGAGCAGTTGGTTCCTACTTTTTATATACTAAACTCTTGAATTCTACCATAGTAAATAGTAGTTCTGGGATAAATAACCATAATTCTTAAATAACATAGCCCCTTTATTTTTTAAATGTTTTCTGAAAATGTGGTTGCTTTTATTCCTAGAAAGAAAGGCAATGTACATGCTGCCCACATCCTTCCAAAGGTGTTGACTGTTAGTTCTGCAGGTGCTGTACATCAGGACAACAGAAGCTGATGATGATCACTTAATGGTGTTTACACATCATTCCCACTTCCTGAATCTTTAGGCTGAAAATAAGACACTGAACTTGATGTTTTCTTCATATCATATGAAAACTAATGATTTTCAAAGAAAATATGAGAAAAGTATGTGAACAGACAAAGAATTTGAAGGATTTTTAGTATTTTGTGCATAATGCATTTATTCTTATTCTAAAATTTAGGAAGTGTATTGGCTAGCATAGAAAGACATAAAGTGAACCCCTAAGATCTGTAATAGCACAATGTATATTTTTATAAAGATAGTTCATCCAAAGCTTTTCCTAGTGGTGGTGAAGAAATCGCTCAGCATCTGAGTGCTTGCTGTTCTTTCAAAAGACACAGGCTCAATTCCCAATACCCACATTAATTACCACTGCCTGTACCTCCATCTCCAGGGGAATCTAGTGCCCTATTCTAACCTCCTTCAGGGACACAGGGACACACACACACACACACACACTTACATACACATGCACACACACACACACACACACACACACACACTTTAAAACTTTCACTTACCTATTTATTTATTTATGTATGTATGTATGAATGTATGTATGTATGTATATATGTATATATGTATGTATTTACCCTGCCCCACCCCCAGTTGTGTTTGTCCCTACCCTATGTCTCTAGGCCCTTCAACTCTGGTTCCTAGCCATTCAAGCAGTGTCGGCATGGGCTCCCTCTTGTGGCCTGGGCCTCAAGTTAGTCTAGTCATTGGTTGTCCACTCTCACAAACTCTGAGCCTCTATTGCCCCAGCACATCTTGCAGACAGGATAGGTTGTGGGTTGAAGGTTTTGTGGCTGGTCTGGTGTCCCAGTTTCATACTGGAAGCCTTGCCTGGTTACAGAAGGTGGCTGGTTCAGACTCTGTATCATTCATTACTAGGAGTGCTCACTAGGGCCACTCTTATAAGTTTCAGAAATTTCCACCAAAGCACCGAAGCGGCAATCCTGGAGCCTACATGGGTCTGTACTAGGTCCTTTGCGTATACATTGTGGTTGCTGAGCTTGAGGTTTTTCTGAGACTCCTAACTCCTAGTGAAAGTGGGGCTGTCTCTCACTCTTTTGCCTGCTCCGGGGACCCTTTTCCTCCTACTTGGTTGCCTCATCCAGACTTGATATGAGGGTTTGTGCCTAGTTTTACTGTATCTTGTTATACAGCGTTTGGTTGATATCCAAGAAGGGAGGCCTGCTCTTTTCTGAAGGGAAATGGAGGAGCAGTGGATCTGGGGGAGAGGAGAGGCAGAGTGAGGGTGGGGGGACTGGGCGGAGTAGAGGAAGGGGAGGCTGTGGTGGGGACGTATTGTATGAGAGAAGAATGAATAAATAAATAATAAAATTTTTAGAAGGAACTCCTTCTTCTCTGAAATCTAAAATGAGTTCTGAACCATTGGCCTCATTAGAAATCCTGTGATAATGACAGAAATCTAATCACATGGTGATGACACACCAAAAAGATGAAGAGATTTATTAAGACTGAGTTACATTATGAAAGAAAGCATAAGAAATATGAAAATGAGTTATATTAAGTATAAAATCATCAAAACCCATAGTAAACTGCTTAAAAGAATAAATTCTGTGCGTGTTGAAAACATATATAATAAGAGACCATGGATGTCAAGAATATTACTGTTGCTAAGGATTGTCATGGGCATAGCATGCATTAGCTCAATTAATTTGTCCAACATCCTGGCAAATGGGGTGTGCTATCCTAGTTTAAATGCTAAGAAAACTGAGGTAAAGGAGGCTAGTCTAAAGGTCATTCTTAAGATTTGTAGCATGTTTTAAATTCTAAAAGAGGTAGACTGACCCCAAAGTCTTTGAATTTTGATTAGTAGAACAAACTGTCTATTATCAAAAGATGATTTAACCAAGAACTGAACTGTTAAATGTACTTAATCTTCAAAACTATCCATTCTTACAGGTTCAGAGAAATGAATTTTAATTACAACCTTCTCTTGTGCTCCAGTCACGGGTATGATTGAGAGAGTATGCCTGTGGGTGGATTTTACAAGAGGATCTTCTATCAGATAAGCATGTCGGCTCCGATCAGAATGTTCTGCTAAGCCTCTCTGCTGGAATGCACTTGGGTTCATATGCTGCTGCTGCACTGTCCTTGCTTTGAACTGATCATTGTTCCAATGTCTTCTTCCTTTCACAGACTTCTAGTAGCTGGACAGCCTCTGCCTCTACCAGCAGACAGCAAATTCCCCAAAGAGCAAAGACTCTTTCTTCCTCCTTTACCTTTACTTAAAATGTATTTTTATTTCTTCTCTGAGAATTTCATGCATATGTACAATGTATTTTGATTATATTTACCCTCACTCCAACTTTTCCTAGATCTCTCTTCCCACAATCCTCTCCAAATTCCTGACTCTTGTGCTGCCCACAAACATATGGGTGGAGGGCCATTTGCTGGAGCACAGTTACTCTACTTGGGTCATATCCCTAAAGAAATTTGATTCTGGGGGCTGAGGAGATGGTTAAAGTGCTTGTAAGCATGAGGACTGGGGTCACCAGAACATGGATAAATGATGACTGTTCTTCCTGGATCTCCTGTCATCACAGCTCCAGAGAGCAAACATAGGTGACTCCCAGAGCAAACTGGTTAGAGGAACTAGCCAGATGAGTGGGTTTTGGGTTTGAGTGAGAGACTCTGCCTCAGTGAACAATGTAGGAGAGCAATCCAGGATGACCCCTAATATCAACCTCCAGCCTCAACATTTAAATGTACATGCACTGGCACACACATGTGTAGTGGGTAGCCATTCCAGCTTTGATCTGGAAGTTCCAACCCCCATTGAGGCTTCAGTAACTGTCACGCCTACAAGGCGGGGCCAAGAGAGGACCCCGAAGACCTGAGATCTGGATGCTCTGGCTCTCTTGGTTCCTGGACCCTGGACGCTGGAGGTAGACCAAGCAGAGTTCTCCAGAGAACACCGCCGGACTGAGCTACACCTTTCCCAGACCCTGCAACCTATCCCTTCACTTGTAAGTTTTCCCACAAAATAAACCTCCCTTTTAACTACGTGGAGTGGCCTTAATAATTTCACCAATATCTGGCACCCAACGTGGGGCAAATTCCAAAGGCCTGGGTGGCTCCCATCCTCAGCTTCCTCCCTGGCTGGCAGGCACTTGAAGCTGCAGGGTACCACCTGCAGAGCTCCGAAAAACCAGGAAAAACCTAACAGTTCCATTCCTGAAAAGGAGCTAATCCGGTCTCAGTTCCATGGCAAGTTTAGCCCCCAAACCAGTGAAACCACTGTGAGTGAGGCGTTCCCCCTCCTCCCTGAGCACCGGCTCCCCGCCATAGCCCAAGGCATCCACAGTTTCACCTAGTTAAAATAGACTAGGCACTGTCCCTGGCAGCAGCACCCAAATACGTGGAGTGGCCTTAATAATTTCACCAAAACACATGTGCACACACACACAAACATGCATGCACACACATGGCATACATGAAAAAAGACGGTAAAAGAATATTGACTATCCTCTACCAGTCATCAACTATTAATATCTCTTCAGCTAGGGGAGGGGTCCTGTGGTGATATTTTAATTGTGCTGAAATGTGATTTTATTTGTATGTTAATAAAGTTTGCCTGGAGATCAGAGCCAGGAACAGCAGTCTGGCAGTGGTAGCACACACCCTTAATCCGATCACAAGGCAGGCAGAGTCTCTGTGTGGTCGACACAGCCAAGCATGGTGAGATGTGCCTTTAATCCCAATACCAACCATAGAGACCTGGAGGTCTGTATAGACAGGCTGTGATGGGGAAGTCATGTGGTTGGGTTTAGAGCCAATGAGAAGGCAGAATAGAAAGGCAATTAAAAACACAAGTCAGGCAGGAAGAAACTCTCTCTGGGGAAGAGATGGTGGCAAGATGGTAAGATAAGGTAGTCGTGACTCTCTGATCTCTTTGGCTATTTACCTCTGTGTTTGGCTCTGTGTTTCTTATTTACTAAGACTGTTTAGAATTTCGTCTACAGGGTCCATCTTCCTTTATCTTTATATCGCCAAGCATCCAAATCTGCAATGTTTCCCAAGAAGCAGCAGCCAATGGAGGGTGTCTCCAGGCAAGTATTTACCTGGGCCACAGAGCAGTATGAAGTGCCTTAGCCCTGCATGAAAGATCAGCCACCAGGAGCAATGCTGAATGCTAAGGTTGAAGCCAAATAAAAAGTCCAAATAAGCCAGGCGGTGGTGGCACATGCCTTTAATCCCAGCACTCAGGAAGCAGAGGCAGGTGGATCTCTGTGAGTTCAAGTCCAGCCTGGTCTACAGAGTGAGTTCCAAGACAACCAGGACTGTTTCACAGAGAAACTCTGTCTTGAAAACAAAAACAAACAAACAAACAAAAGTTCAAATAACTTGAAGTATTGGCCACAGATAAGAGAGGAAGGTGAGAGTAGGTGAATCATGGGAGAAAGCACGCATAGAGAAAGTGGGTTAAGATTCAGAAATGTCAAAGGAAATTAGAAATGTCAAAGGAAATTCAGACTTTTGCACATCCCAAAGAGTATTTCATACTATACTTATAATAAAACCCTTTAAAAATAAGTGTCCCCCATTTTGTGTAATTCTATTACTATCTTGTCACAAGTAAGTATTTGTTAATTATGTAAATTATTCTAAGAGTTTTTTTCTAGTTGTAAAATGTGAGTATAAAATGGAAAACTGTGATATATGTCTGATCCAAAAAGCACGGACATTTTAAAATGTTCCAGAGATCAAAATCATGCTGCATGCCTTCAGGTCAAGTCAAAAAGCCTAGGTTCAAGTTTGAAGAAATATAAAGTTTATAAACATAGAAAAATTGCTATAGCAACATCTTCAACCTTTGCTACTGAGGATGGTGGTAATTTACATCTATAGCCTTTTTAGTTCTCTTGTACTGCAAAGCTTTTTATGTAAACGTTGTCTTCAGCTTTCAGATATTCAACTTCCAAAAGCTTATTGTATGTTGTACAAAAATAAAAATTGTATAATCTTTTGGTATCTTTAAATAAAATAGAGGACTCTGTGTAGAACTTTCAAGAATAAGAAATAGTCTTGCCTTAGCCAGTGGTCCTCAGCCAGAGAAACTTCCCCTCAAAGGATATCTGGAACATCTGGACTTTTTTTTACTGTGGTAATGGGGGAAAGGGTGCTACTGGAACCTGATGAATGACCACAGATGCTTCTAGAAATTCTAGAATGGACAGGATAGCCCCTTAAAGGCCCATTCATCTTGTTCAACATGCAAACAATGCTGAGGTTGAGAAAACCTCTCTTAAGAGCTACTATCTCAGGATTTAACACAACACATAATCCATTGTGGGTTGCTGATGACCGTTGCGCAGCTCACACCTATTCAGAAATCAGAGTTTGATCCACCCACGAGCCCTAATAAGCCCAGGGGCTTCTGAATCTTCCTCTAGATTTTCAAGCAAGACAAAGAAAAACCTTTAAAGAAATTTATTCCAGATGTTTGGAGCTTGCCTGGCAATGGTATCAGTTCCATCTATATCCTGTTGGCTGTAGCCAGTCAGAGGTCTGTATTGAATGCCAAGAAAGGCCAAGAAAAGTCTAGCAGTGCTTTCAAAAATTACAAATGTATTCTCTGAATATCATGAAGTCACTACCCCTGTGTCCTAGATATTCCTGTGTCCAAGCAAATATTTTGTGAGTAGTTAATAATTGACAATATCAATCAATACAGAGTAATGTGTAGTAATATCAAGCACAAGCACCTCTAAAATAGGAATTAGAAAGATTTGAGATCAACATTCAAATAGGAAACCTCCTACAAATTGTTTTGGGACCTAGCTCACCATAATTAAAATTTCCAGGTGGATAAATAGCTTTTTAAGCACCACTTCTAAATCACGGGTGTTTATATTGCTTAAAAATTACTACATATTTTTCAAACTCATCACATATCTTTATTAACATGATTCTTTTCTAATTCAGTTTTAAGGCATTTTATGAATTTTTAATTGCTTGAATTTTAAATAAAAATCATACATTTTTATACAGACAATGAAATCATTATTCTTATAAAATCAAATTATTGCTTATGAAATCAAAGAGTATACAGCATTCTTATAATGAAGAGATATAAAACAGCAACCTGCCAGATGTTTAGTATTTTGATCTTTTAGTATCTTTAAATAAGTAGTCTAAAGCAGAAATTTCCATGCACCTCATTTTCGAACAGTGGTGGTAAGGGCAGCTAACTTAAAAGTGATATTACAGCTTATCTCAAATGCCTGAAATTCAAACATTTTTCAAACTCAAATAAATTCCTAAAAAGAGAGAAATACTAATAGCATCAGTGGATAATTCAATCAGTAGGCAACCACATTGCCAGCGAACTATATTGACACTATTCTGAAAATAATGAATAGATTTAGTTTAGCAATGGACAGCCTACTGTTCAAACCAGATTCAAAACCAATTCATTCTTTCTCCTTTCCTGAATGCCAAAGTTCCTCTCGATAATGGGTTGGTTATAATATGCTAAGAAGTTCATCAGCAGTACCTATAGGTTACCAGGGGAGAATGTGGCTATAAAGAAATGGTACACCTCATGGCAGAGGTGATAAAAATGCAGGGTGCCTCATAAATATCTCCAATCCATTTACTTAGAGAGATGGAAGTTTCAAAAATCTCTAATTTAAACAGCATTCCAGTTTAATCTATGCTGTTATGCTATCCAGTAGCCTTCTGTGGGCAAATGATTACTAGGAAATTTCTCACTAGAACATTAGTATTACAAAAAGTTCCCGCCAGCCATCTAGACCATTTACAGAAGAATTAGGACAAATTAGCCAATTGTGTTCCATGAGATATTATATTCTATTCAGAGTTTATATATAATCTTAATCTTTGGCCTTTTGAGATTAGTAATATCAGAAATAGTCTAGTGGGAGTTTGCTTTATTTAAAGATTTTCATTAAAAATGGGACATAAAATTTTTCTAGACATAAATGTGGTTTCCTGAAGGAACTGAATATATCTTAATTAGGAAGATCATCACATTGTACCTCAAGAAAATGCCCCCATGAGACACATAGAGGTGCCCTCCTACCTTGAATACCTTTCATGGGTATGCTAGTAACATACTCTTGTTAATTTGCATGGGTGTTCAGAAACTTATAAAACTATTGTGCATGTTTGGTCTGCATCTAAAGTAGGCTGGAAGCTCACCCACATAAAGAACATGTGTTTGTGTCTGTTAACATTTGAAACCAGACATCTTGGGTTATGATAATGGCTCTAAGCCTCGTTAGCTGTGTAGCCTTAAGCAAGTCACACAATGGTCCTGTGTACATTCTCATACTCTATTTTAAAAAAAGACAATAAAAATATCCACTTTGCAAAGATGACATTGGCGTTGTAAGTAACATCTTAAAAACAGATCTGTCGTGAAATAAGCCCCCAGGAAATGGTTGCTCTGACAATGCTGCTCTCATTCTTTCTTCTCCAACAACAGCATTCAGATGAATACTGGCACCAGAGAAAGCAGTGTGTGTGTATTTGTTGATAAAATCTGCCATAATATCTTTTCTGTTGTTCTAGAGACATTCAGAAGTAACATAGTATGGGAAGAGGAAGAATGGAGTCAGTTAGAAATAAAATAGTGATTAAGTCCTGATTTTCTCTTCCTTAAATGGTTCCAAGAATAGTCTTAAGATACCATCACAAAAGTTGGGACAAATGTATGGGAAGCGCTGGTGAAAAGGATGGCTGGCACCCAACAACTGGTATGTATTGCCAATCTGTGCAAGGCAAGGCTTTACAAGTGACATGTGTTATAGACCCAACTCACTGCACCACATTGGCCACATACCCCCAGTGGACCACACTGCGCTAGTGACTAAGAAGGAAAGCAGACCTGATTTCTGTTTTAAAGATGATGACTTTTCTACAAAACACAAATTCTCAAAGGTGACCAAGAATGAATGGAAAAACAGAAACAGTGATTGATAACCATATCATCTCAGACCTCAGCCAGGCCTACTCCATCAAAACCTTGAGTAGATACCACAGCACAGTGAGGAATTTAAAACCAGATTAGCTAACAGAACATTTTGTAGATACTGGGTGGCTTGATGGAGCAAAATTCTAAACTGAAAACCTAAAGGAAATGTTAAGTGAATACGGTTTAAATAAATTTACGACGTGTCTTTTTTACACAGGCCCTTATGTTCTGACATGTACTTACCCTTATTGCCCAGCACAGAAGGAAATGACACACTCTAAAGGGGGGATTACAGGGAGGGCTTCTCCAACTCAGCACAACTCTTTCCCCAAAGATCTACTAAGACTACCAAATGAGAGCAAGTCCCCATGAAGAACAAAGGCAGAGCCTAGAGGCTCGGTTTGTTTACCCCTCCATCCATCCTGGAATCCAAAAATCCCCAAACAGGGCTGTAAACCCAAAAACACTTGTTCCAAAGTACCTGCTGCCTCATTAGGAAGCCAAGCAAGAAAAGACTTTATTTTGCTTCAGAAAGTTATGTGGCTGGGAACTTAACTGTCATGGATCTTTAAACACAGGAAAGCTTGGCTGCCTTGCTTTTCTTACCACAGAAGAAATTTGTAAGAGGGGCTGATTGTCTCCACGATGTAGCAATTTTCAAAGTGATAGATGGTGTAGTTTTGTGTTTCACTCACAAATAAATAAAATCTTTTCAAGATATTATAACCAGCTGTGGAGGGAGGGTCTCTTTTCTCCAAGAATAGGTCCTCCCAGGAGTTTTCCCAATGCCATGTGGACAGTCCTAAACACCTGCACACACAGGCAACACTAACTGGGCTCAGTAGGGTGTGTGTCTGTGTGTGTGTGTGTGTATGTGTGTGTGTGTGTGTGTACATGTGTGCATGTGTGTAAAACAATGATATTATAGAAGAACAGTTCATGAATTCAAGAGGGTGGAGACACAGGAGTTGGAGAGAGGGAAAAGTGGATATGGATATGATGCGAACACAGAATAGTCCTATATGAAATTCTCAAAAATTAAAATAAATTATAAAGAAAAAATATGAACAAAATCTAAACTATAGGTCAGCATTTCTTTCATAGCACAACTATGACCTATAAGCCTCATTTTCTAACAGATATTAGTGAATTTTCGTGTGCAAAAAGGACTCTGATGAATAATTTAAATCAGTGTTACACTTAGTGTCCTTTCCTGGAGACTCCTAATACTTGTTGATATACAAAGTCTAGAGATGTTCTAAATAAATGAAGCAGTTTATCCCAGAAGATCCCAAAATAATGCTATAACCTTCAAGTCTATCTAGTAGTCTATGTATTAGGTTATGCTAAGTTTAAATTTTATATTCATAGTTCTCATTCTCTTTTTGTAGCCCACAAATTTTTTCCCCGAAAAAAGGTTTCTCTGTGTAGCCCTAGCTGTCCTGGAACACTCTCTGTAGACCAGGCTGGCCATGAGCTCGTGGAGATCCACCTGCCTTTGCCTCCTAAAGGCATGTGCCACCACTGCCCATCACCCACAAACTTTCTAAAGAAAAAAAAGGAAGAAAAGAAAAAAGAGAAGAAGATGAGACTATGAAACAGCAATAACCAACTCAATTCAGAAAACTCTCAGACCTCATGAAGGCCGATCAGCCCACACGCCCCATAATGACCAGACAAGAACATGGAATCCGCAATGCCACATCAAGCTGACAGACACCTGATTCCCCACACTCATTACACTGTCATTCAGCTCTTTTGAATGGTATTTTACTCTTACCAGTGTTAGTGTGATTTATATTTACATTTCCCCCATTGGCTCTATCAGACGGGGGAGATCTGGAACAACTGGAACCGGCCCAGGAGAAGAGAGTTCTCCAACCTAGAGGAGAGAATAAACAATGAAATGATTTCTGAACGTCCTAAATTCTGTCCCCTATCTCTGATATCCAAGCAGGAACACCGAGGAATGAATGCATTTCCAAGGAAAGTTTTAAGATCCCAGTAAAATACATTTACAAGGTCCTTCCTGAACTCTGTAAATAATTCACATGCCTCACGCTGTTTGTTCATGACATCTGCTTCCCACGCTATGGCCATGGTGTCTTCCAACTAAGTCCACAACAGCAGAGACAGTTTTAGGTGAATGCTAGTGTCCTTGACCAGTGTGAACTGTACCCCAACTCTTGTACTGTCAACTCATACAAATGGCTTGTTTTTCATTAAGTGGTCCATTAAAACAAACTTGCTGAGCTTTGAACTCCTTACACTTGGAATAAGCCAAATTGAAAAACTTCCAGTGCTTCATTCGATGTATAAAATTCGGGGAGCAGCAGTCAAAACAAATTTTAAAGTGCATATTGATTTCTGTCCTGCTGAGCCATGATTTCTTTCCATAGAAAAATATCACACAGCTTTGAATTCCATACTTACCAGAAAAATAAAAACAACGTTGTGTCATATATAAACAACATTGCATCATATGCGTGTGTGCATGTGTGTGTGTATATATGTGCCAGTCAAAATTTCAGAGTATCTCTTTAACATAAAAATCTAGTTTGTTTGCTAAAATAATTTCTAATTCATACAGATCTTAGTACTAAAAATCTTTAAAAAGAAATATTAGCAGTGTCAATCAAATACCTCTTTGAACATGATTAAAAATGGCCAAATTTCACTGATAAACAGAAAAGTCCTCTACTAGTCAGAGAACAATAGGCTTGCCCCCATAAAGTGTGGGGCATGAGTGCTTAAGTTGGGATTAACTAAACAGGTCTAAGCTTTGATAGTTTCAGTTTTATTTTGTTTTGTTTTCATGGTTGTGACATAAAACATATCAATGAGGAATTAATTTCATCACCAAAAAAAAATTGCCATCTGTATGTGTTCTGTGACTGCCACAGTGTGTGGATGAACTGTCCACACAGACTCGTGTGTGTGAACAGCTGGTTCCCAGATGGCAATGCTGGGGGAAACCGTAGAAGTTTCTGGACAAGGAGCCTAGCAAGCAGACACAGGACTGAAGGGACAGGTCTTATGACTTACAGCCCAGCCCTACATTCATCCCAAGCCCTCTGCTTCCTAATTGGGCCAAAACTCCTAGTTCCTCCACACTCCTGCTGCCTGTCGCCTCTCTTTGTCCTTGCATAGTGACCCCATGTAGACACTGGAGACCTTTATACCATGAAGTGGGAAACTGCCCTGTATTTTCTCTGTTCCAGGGAGACAGACTCTGAGGCTGACAATAGGAAGCCACTGCAGAGGTAGCACCTAGGAAGTAGTAAGGGAGTCAGGGTGAGAAGAAATAAGCTGATGTGATTCTGACCGTGATCATAGTCAAACTTTAGTGAAGCCTGAGGGACCCGCTGAAGTAAGAAACCTCCTCCAAGTTGTTTGGACTTGTGGCAGGGGACCAGACCTTTATTCTATAACAAAGACCTACTGCTGGATGAGGACCATCCTTGGAAGGTGATGGAACCTGGGCCAAGAACAATGCCTGACAGACTCAGCAGTGATGCGTCAGTGTGCAACACTCGAGGTAGCAGGTGGAGTGAAGGAATCACAGGTGGGATACAGAGCATCCACTACTAAGCCCTGGAGTGGGGACTGTTGCTAATCAGTGATATCGAGCTGCAGGCACTCCTGACATTAGGCAGATGCAATGAGACTTTCATTTCATGCTTTTCTGCTCAGGTAAAATCCAAAGAAATATACCTTGACAAAATAAAAATAAAATCTGAGAACCAGCTTGGGGGAAAGTAATAAATGCAACTTGCTTCTGAGATAATGAACATCTACAGACATCTTTAAGTGTGAATTTAGATTTGCTCTCATGCACATATGCACATGTCTTATATGTTAAGATTTTTGAATCAAGAAAACTTAGACTAGCAATATCTGGGGCCGGAGAAATGTGGCACCACCCTGGTGAGCACATATCAAATGCAGGATTTTTCCATGCTGTCCCCCTGCTTAAGACAAAAGAAAAACCGATGCGCGTGCAGAGAAGAAAAAACGAATGCATAGGAAATTTGGTTTGACAATAACATTTTATTTCCTTCCTAGTATGATGTGTTGACTGTGGAGGGGATCCCATTTTAAACCCCTAATCTGAAGAGAATGTAGACTTTCCATTCCTCTTTGTGGAGTTCTCATTATCTTTACTGCATCTCAGCTGGATGTTTTGCCACCATCTCATATCTAAGATGACTCACCCCAGCCTCCTCATCAATTCTCTCCCAGCCTTTTGCCAGTCATCAAGCTGTAGTTTGTCCTGCAATACAGACAACACCAATACATCATCCTCTTGGGGATAGTCCCTAAACACATCTGAAAAGCAGGACATTGTTAATGGTCTTTAAATCAAAAGTACAAAATGATAGAAAAATTAAATGATTTTCACCTGATTTTACGGAGATAGACTTGGCAAATAAACATGCATATATTTAAGGGAGGCAGCATAATTGTTCAAGATAAGACATGCATACATTATAAAAATATTATCCTAGTCAAGCTAATTAATGTATCCACCACCCCATAGAATTGTCATTTGGGTGTAATGAAAACTTTTAAAATCTACTCTTAGAATTTTCAAATACAAGTACAGTACCAAGTAGATTCAGCATGTTTATGTTAGAGCTGGAGACCTTCTCAGCAATAGTATACAAGGGCTCACTGTTCGCTATATCCTCATTAACACTTGTTTTGCCTTTTTGATATCTTCCTAATTGGACTGAAGTGAAATATCACTTTAGGTTTGATTTAAATTTCCATGATGATTAGTGATATTGACCACATTTTCATATAACTGATGACTGTACATCTTTTAAGGAGTCTCCTCCTCCTCCTCCACCTCCTCCTCCTCCTCTTCCTTTTTCTTCTTCTTTCTTGGGGGGAGGGAGGTTCAAGACAGAATTTTGGATTTCTATGTGTATCCTTGGCTGTCCTGGAACTCATTTTGTAGAGTAGGATGGCCTCAAACTCATTAAGAGATCCATCTACCTGCCTCTGCCTTCTGAGTGCTGGGATTAAAGGCAGGTGCCAGCACTATCTTGCTATAACCTGTTCCTTAATAAGGCTGTTTTGTTATTGTTTTGTTGTTGTGGGGTTGGAGGGAGTGTTGGTTAGCTGGTTGGTTGATTGCTGTTAGATGGTTGGTTTGTTGGGGGGGTGTTGGCTATATGGGGAATGTTGTTATGTTTAGTGAGGTGAGGCTTTTTGACATACTATTTACAAATATTTTCTCTCATCCTGTTGGTTGCCTTCTATAGATTTTAAGTGGCACAATTTGGGGTTAGAAATGTCAGTGAAATATAAATCATGAATATTTTCCTTGAGAATCTACATACATACTTTGTTTGAGAATAAGTCATATACTTAAAATACATTGAACAGGCTATCATAAATGTAGCATGTATTGGGAGGAGAAAGAATCTCACATCATCACTTCCAATCTACCCATTTCATACATAAGGAAAGTGAAGCAGGAAATGTGAAGCCAATCAAGAGAGGACCTAGAACTTAGCAGTACCGCAGCATCACAAGGACCTAGTTCCCAAAGCAGGGCACCTTATCTGCTCCTATTTTCTCCCGTCACCATAACTAACGAATATTTACAACATTGTGGTTCTTAGTGTCATTGCTAACACTGATGTTAAATGATTTCCCTGCTCTGCTGTTTTGTGTACAATGCAGGCAACTGTGGCCATTTTACATCTTAGACTGATTATAAATTTTCTACAGCCTATAAAACTGGTAACTGTGGTTAGCTGGTCGCAAACCTAAGTGCATGGAAAATGTAAGTTCTTTACTTGAGCCTCGGGCTCATGGGAAATGAGCTGACTGAGAGCTGTGTGCAGAGGAAACTGGAGACTCAAATAGCCCAGCAAAGTTCTGCCTGGAAAGAGGTTTCTAACTTGAGAGGACGCAAGGCCTAGAGCCAGTGTTGATCGTATGGCATGAAAAAATTAAAACCAGAGTACAGATGAAATCTGTAAAGCATTTTAATGTTTGGCTGACATGGCACTGCAATTTTCGTGTATTTTCCCTATTTTACTAAGAACAGCATTTTGTGTTAAGCTTTAAAAAAAAAAGAAATATAGGGCAAAAAAAATCTATATCTATACATCCTCCCACTCACTAAAAGTTTTCTTTTTTGCCTCTCTTTTATTTTATTCTAGGTTTCCATGTACGTATATTTATTTATTTCATATTTCATATGAAATATTTCACATAATTTTATCCTCAATTCTGGGCATGATACATTACGGTTGCACATATTTCATATGTTATCTATGGCAGATTAGCTCATTCTGTGAGTATGAAGCAGAAGTTAAAAGTTCATTTGAAGTAAGAATCAGGGCCTGCAGGAGTATGCACCAGGTCCTCTGCATATATCTCATGGCTTCCCGTTTCGTGTTTTATGGGATTCCTGAGTGGGTCTTTGATTCTTGTGCCTTTTCGTGGGCTCTTTCCTCCTCTTTGCTTGTCTCATCCAATTCTGATGTGATCGTTTCTGTTTTATCTCATTATATTTTACCTTGTTATATTTTATTGTTAAAAAAGCAAGTGCAAAATGAGTTGTATATGGTGATATACATCTACAATCTCAGCACCTGGGTAGCAGAAAAACAGAGGACAGTAATCAGGCAGGAGGAAGATTGCTACAAATTCAAGGCTAGTCTGATCTGTATAGCAAGGTGTTAGTGTTCCATTTGGAAAATAAATTAAATTTCCCCAAAAAAATTGCAAAATAATAAAATTGTTAATGTTTATATTTCCAAATGGTCAACCCTGAAAACATACATACAAGTAACATTTGAACCAAGCAGGTCATATTTAGAAACATATATGTATACAGATATACATATATACATGAAATAACAATTAGTGAGAAAAAGAGGCCATGAATCTGAAGGAGAGCAGGAAGGGGGTATATCGGAAGATTTGGTGGGGGAGGAAATAGGAAGGAGAAATGTTTTAATTATAATTTCAAAACCAAAATTTTTTTTAAAAAGTTTATAGTTTTGCTTAAAATTATTTCATAAGTAACATGATTGCAGAAGACACTTGGAATATAAAGATAAATTTCTTTCCTCAATTGTTTCACCAAAAAAGACATTTTTTAAAAATCTGGCTTTATCCCTGGTTTGCCCTTGCTTAAGAGATGTCAAAATGAGACAGCTGGACCTGGCTCCTACAGCCTTTGAACTGCTGTCTAAATTCTGCTTCTTCCAGGAACCTCGTTGTCTCTCCACCAATCTCAACTCCGTTTCTCTCTAAGCTCACTGCACTGAGAGTCGACCGATAACTGGACAGTGTAGAACCCTTTATGCTGGCAAGTATTGGCTTTCCTGCCATTCATTGCTGCGACACTGGTAGTCTCACTGCTCCAGCTGGATTACAAATGTCTTGAAATCAACTCGGTTTTGGGTTTTGTTTTTTTTTTTTTTCAGTTCTCCATTGCAAGTAATGCTTAACACAAGAGTGGTCTCTCCCATCATCTTATTGGCGAAATTATTAAGGCCACTCCACGTAGTTAAAAGGGAGGTTAATTTTGTGGGGTAACTTACAAGTGAAGGGATAGTTTACAGGGTCTGGGAAAGGGGTAGTGCAGTGCAATCCGGCAGTGTTCTCTGGAGAACTCTGCTCGGTCTACCTCCAGGGTTCAGGGTCCAGGAACCAAGAGAGCCAGAGCATCCAGATCTCGGGTCTTCAGGGTCCTCCCTTGGCCCCGCCTTGTAGACGTGACAGTTACTGAAGCCTCAATGGGGGTTGGAACTTCCAGATCAAAGCTGGAATGGCTACCTCCTACATCATCTTGCCTTTTTGTTGGCCTTAAACAGGTGAAAATGACATTACAGGTAAAGAAAACTGTGAATTAAAATTAAATCGGGACTGCAGATGTTGACCAACACATAAACTACTAAGTTACCAAACCTGGCTCAATTTGTCTATCACACATTCTGACAAGCACTGAAACCACAAATAAGACAAAAAAAGAAAGGAAAAGAAAAGAAGAGAAGAGGAGAGGAGAGGAGAGGAGAGGAGAGAAGAGAAGAGAAGAGAAGAGAAGAGAAGAGAAGAGAAGAGAAGAGAAGAGAAAGGAAAGGAAAAGAAAAGAAAAGAAAAGAAAAGAAAAGAAAGGAAAGGAAAAGAAAAGAAAATGTTTGTTTGCAAAGTGCCAAGGGTGTCAAGAGAGGGGAGCAAATCTCAGACCAGCACCTGGAGGACAGGATTTGCTGGTACTATGGACTGAGGCGTGAGGACAGTTGACTGGATCAAACTTCATCACTCCTCACTGGTGGAGGCTTCATCTACCATCAACTAAAAACAAGAAAGCAAGAGCAGGTAGATTCTGCGATACTTATTCTGAAACAAAAAGCAAGTTGGTTTTTCCCTCCATTTTAACATATTCATACTTAATACATACATACAAATACTTAATACAAAGTTAATACATAATATAATATCAAGTGAAAAGGAAAATCGCCATTAGCATATGGTCTGGATGCTTAAATATTGTTATTCCTTATAAAATCAAGGGAAATATTGTCATTTCTTCAGAAAATTTTCAATTTTCAGCAAGTTTATGTGGTTAAATCTAAATTAATCATGGTTGTCTGTGGCCATACCACCCCAAAAACACTGGCTCTCGTCTGTCTAAATTAATCACACTTGGTTCTACATGTGGATATTACTGTCACATTAAGGTACTCTTTATGTTTAAGGAGTACTTTCCTATTTTTCTTTAGTGACTACTTTATTTGAAATTATAAAAAATATAAGCTATTCTGACCTGCTACATATTCTAATAAGGAATCCTTCTGTAATGTTTCTAAAAAGATAGCTTAGCCACAGGATGCCTGTCTTCCAGCCTTCCAAAGCCTGGGTCAGGTTGCTGCAGCCTGGGCAGCTCTGCCAATCTCAAAAGCAGCAGCTCTTTAGCTTCTAACCCCCTCTAGTGAGCAGTGTACAAACTCACTCTTGAGTACACTTGAAGACAGAGAGCCTCCCCGGGCCTCCAGCCAACCCTCGGTCAATAACAGCATTGCTCTTAATAGGTTTTAATTACACAACAAGGAAGTTGCAAGCAAGCCTTCCCAAATGGACTCCATTTGAGTTTTTCCTGGACCGAATGCCTCCGGTGTTTCTTCTACTCCTAAGTCCAGCTCTTTAATTCAACTTGAATCACAAAGACACAGAGTAAAGAATACAGTCACCATGTTTAAGGCATCAGGGGGCTAATTAGACCTTCTACCTCCTTTGTAATTTCAATGCAAAGAGTGTCACCCACCAAAGAGGGCATAGACCAGACATGCCTACATTACTGACAGGAATAGCCAATGACAGTTTAATATGGGAGGGCTGAGGGTGACAGTTCAGTGCTGTAACAAGGGAGCTGAGGGCCTATTCAATTGGCTCCCACTGTTGACATTTATTCAGAAATTGAATAAATCTCAGTCATTTACAGAATTTCAATATAGCCAGTTGGGTCTTTGCATTTTAATTAAATGTGACTCTTCTGTTGAACTTATGCCATAAGTTTTGACTTGCACAATTTTCAATTTGGCAATAAATAAATGAGCATCAAGTAATATGCATTCATTTTAAATTTATGCATTATTCATTTCTGAAATGTCTTCTGCATTCTAAGTGTATCTGGAGACTTGGTTGGCACATTCAAAGCTTAACTCCCTTTTCCCAGGAAGATCCAGAGCAGTCAGTCCACACATCTCTTTCCCTTCACACTGGGCTTTATTTGTTGGCTACACAAGCCTCAGTTGAACACATTCTCAACCTTTCCTATTTTTGCCAGTTTGACAAGCATTTACTATGTTCCTATTAGATGATTGCTGTGCTTTGTTCTGTATCTTTTTTTTTTTTTTTTTTTTTTTTTTGGTTTTTTCGAGACAGGGTTTCTCTGTGTAGCTTTGCGCCTTTCCTGGAACTCACTTGGTAGCCCAGGCTGGCCTCAAACTCACAGAGATCCACCTGCCTCTACCTCCCGAGTGCTGGGATTAAAGGCGTGCGCCACCACCACCCGGCTTGCTCTGTATCTTATATAAAGAAGAACTTAGAATTTTAACAGATAATTCACCCAGGATATCTATAAGCTGGGACTTCCCATCTGTACTCAACTCTGAACTGAGCCAGAAGATGATAAGCGCTCCCAGCTCAAGTGCAAATGAAGGCTGTGGAGCTGTGAGGGACAGCATTAAAAAATGAGAGGACACTTGACCTGGGTCTTAACAGCCAACCCAAAATCTTTTCTCTGCTCATCTCTACCCTCAGCCTCTTTTGTTCCAACCTTCTTCTCCAAATGGCTTTTGCTTTTCCTTTTGTTTTTGTTTTGTTTTGTTTTGTTTTGTTTGGCTTCTTATTCCATAACATATACATTAAGGTCAGGTTATATGAAAGACTTGGTCAGATGCCAAGAAAATGGTAGACCTAAAAAACAGAGACTAACAAAACAAAATAAAAAAGCAAGATCCAGGAGAATGGAAAGACCAAGTATGTGTCATGGGAAAAGGATTCCCATGGGAGCAACAGATGTCTACACCTGCCCCATTGTAGGAATGTTTGGTGCAGCCCCAGAGCAAGGATATCAAGTACGGAAAAGACATGCACATGCCAAGGGCTCAAGTTAAAGACAGCCTTTCTTTCTAACACGCGACGGGGTAGGAAAGAAGAGCTGCCTCTTTGCCTTCTGCCTCCAACCCAAAAAGAACAGACAACACTCCCCAGATTCCTGCAGCCAACTGGAAGGTCTACGCTCACGTTCACTTGCTTTGTGTCATAGAAAGATCCATCCCTTTTTTTTTAATTTATTTTATTTTATTTTACAATATAATTCAACTTTACATATCAGCCATAGATTCCCCCGTTCTTCCCCCCCCCCCCCCTCCCCCCTCCCCCCCAGCCCACCCCCCATTTCCATCTCCTCCAGGGCAAAGACTCCCCCGAGGATTGAGATCAACCTGGTGGACTCAGTCCAGGCAGGTCTAGTCCCCTCCTCCCAGGCTGAGCCAAGCGTCTCTGCTAAGCCCCAGGTTTCAAACAGCCAATTCATGCACTGAGCACAGGACCCGGTCTGGTCCAACTGCCTGGATGCCTCCCAAACAGATCAAGCCAATCAACTGTCTCACCCATTCAGTTGGCCTGATCCAGTTGGGGGCTCCTCAGCCATTGGTTCACAGTTCATGTGTTTCCATTCGTTTGGCCACTCCCCATCCTTCTTAAAACAGAGTAAGATGGGGGTTTCTTTAGTGTCCCTGATAATTTCTTGTTCAATTAAAAACAAATTAGGATAGAACAGATCTGAGCACACAGTCTTCTGGGGACAGAGGCCCATGTTAATGTCCCTGGTGTAACAGTGGAAACCTGAATGGATCAAAACACGTGGGGAGGCAGTTGCTTGCTGATCTCCACAGCTAAGCCTCCAACTCTTTTGAAGTCTTACTCAAAAAGCATGACTTTTCCTTTTCTTCTTTGTGCCTCGCTTTGGATAATGGCCCAGGGCTTTCCCTGACCCCCTGGGCTTCCTTGCTGTTTTTCTGAAAACAGTTGTTTGCTGGCTTCTATGCCTGACTCGGGAGGCATGATTTTCTCTCCTCTTCTCCACCCCCTTCTTCCTAGTAACAGTCAACATTTGCAGCTTCATCTGCCCCGTTGTCTTTCTCTCCAACGCTAACAAAATGCTCCTTAAGATTGAAGAGAGAGAAGATGAGGAGGAGGGAGAGAAGGAGGGGCGAGGGGCAGAAGAAGAAAACAAAGTGGTGAATAAGTGTCTTTTCCCTTGTTGACGCCCTCTCTTTCTCCCTTGCTCCTCGTTGGCAAACACCTAGCTCTGCGGCCCCTTGCCTCTCCAAACCCTCCAGAAAGGCTTGGACTTAATCCTTCTGAGTAGAATCTAGGTGACATTTAATCTGTTTTTTTCAGTTTCCTCATCTGTAGAGTGGACAGCCATGTATCACTGATGAGGACCTGTCCTGAGCAATGCTTCATTATGCAATTTTGTTATTGTGTGAACATCATAGGGTACACTTGGTACAATTATACCCTACATGATCTAGGCCAACCACTGGCTGTGGTCAGTATTAGATAAAAGACGAAAAACAGGATTTGGTCCTTATTTTCAGAATAACATTCTGTTTTCTCTCTTGGTCTGAAAACAAAGTCAGAAACCCAAATTTATTGATTCGTTGACCCAAAACATCTTCTGCTCCTGCTCTAAGCAGGACATGGCGAGGATTTCTGAGCAGGGACATTGAGAACAGCAGGACATAGTACCACATAATACCCCACCAGACCAAAAACATGGATTTAGTGTGTCCATGAAGGCACCTCCACAAAGGACTGGCAACCATAACTGAAGCCATGAAATTATGGAGGTTGTTGAACTAAATCTGTGATTCCAAATCTGGCTGTTTATAAGTCCCTCTTCCAGATACTCTGAGTTACGCCACTAAGCTAAGGCCTGAGAGGTATGCGTTGTTGTTTTTTTTTTTTAAGTTCCCCAGTATGGATTTAATAAGCCTGATCTCAAATTTTCAATTCTCTGACCATCTTTAGCATCCCCTTCGTTCCTCCTTTGCCTCCTCCTGATGATCTCCCTCCTTCTTTGGTGCTGTGAACTGAACTGAGCTTTCTTGGGCTTGCTCTGCTAGTGTTCTGTTTCTAAAAGACACCTAAAACCTTTCAACGCAGACAGTCCCAGTTACTGTGAAAGACAACCAAGGGCGAGTGAGTCAAAACTCGACCGCTGGCTACCTGCTTCTTGCTTCAGCAGGACACAGAGCTGAGACTCTTGAAAATTTTGAAAATATGCATGACAGTATCATTCTGACTATAGAATTTTGAATATGTATATGCACAAATAAATACACGTGTGTGTATATATATTACATATGCATGCAAGCATTAGTCAAGGATTATGAACATGAGGATTTTAAAATATTATTTTCCAACAGTATATACTGTTCAGGCTTTCAGAAAACAACACATGATGAATGACTGTTTTGAGAACCATGTCAACATTTATAGCTATTGAACAGAAAATACCATACTGCTTAATATTAATACGATTTTGTTGAAAACACTAGAGCACTAAGCATTGGTATGCATTCTATTTGGGGGGAACCAGTTTAAGAGACAGACAGCAAAAAGCTTCATATTAGATGAAATATTTACTGCAACTGTCAAGGGCAATGTGCACTTAAAAATGAAATTAATCAACAGTTTACTCCTTCTTGTCATTTGTTCATATCCATATTTCCCTTGGATATGTGCCTGTCAATTTAGAACCAGTATTTTACTATGATATTTTGTTTTAAATAAAAATGTCTAGAATTCTTGAGGTGATAGGCTATTTGTTTCTGAAATAAAAATGGCAGTGTACTCCTATTGATTATCACCGGATCTCTTTTTTCATTTAAACCCCCAAAGAATCCAGGAATGTGCTGTTTGTACAAATTTCAGAATAATAGTCTTTGTGGTGGTTAATCTTAGCTGCCAGTAAGACTCAGAATCACTAAAGAAATGAACCTCTGGGCACGTCTGTGAGGAATTTTCTAGATCAGGTTAATTGAGGCAGAAAGACCCACCATAAATGTGGGGGATTCCACATAGGCTAAACAAAAGGAGACTAAAAAGGTGAAGGGAGCCGAGCAGCAGCCTCACCTCCCTGCTTCCTGGCTGAGGAGTCCATGGGACCAGCCGCCTCAAGGTCTTCTTGCCCTGACAGACAGGCTGCCCCCTCAGAGTACAATCCAAAGTAATTTCCCTTGTTTAAACTGCTGCTGTCAGCAAATTTATCACAGTCATGAAAAAAAGAAACAAATACAGACTTTAATCCCAATACTCCACTTCAGGTCCCTGTATCCACCCCACCAGTACCGTTCCTGTGATAATGCTCTGTATTTGTGACACATACTCACAGGCAACAAACTCGTTTTTCTCTTCTGTTTTGTTTTGCTTAATTCTGTGTGAAATATTTTCTGTTCCACACAGGCACAAGATCAGAGCTGACATGTCTTCTCAGACATAGGAAGTATCTGTCTGACCTTGGAGGAATAGAAGGGAAGAGTATCAGACAGAATCAATTGGGTCTTTGAACACACCAAATGGGTCTAGTCCTTATTGAAATTGGCATTGCTGGTCTGTTTCATTGTTGGCACATATAATACCAGCTTTGGGTCCTTGGCTTGTGTGATGTGACATCATGGTGGAGCAGGTCAAACTAAAGCTTCTGGAACTGTGTCCCAACCAGAGGAAGAAAATAGCATCAAATGTATCGATACCAGGAGCAAAGGAATGGCCAGAAACAATGGCATTCTGAGGATGGAAAAGATTAAAGGGTAATGGTCTCTGTCATGTCTTTATTTAATTCTCCAGGCTTGCCTCTGTAGAAACGAAATCGAGTCTAGAATAGAATATTGAACCATCCCCATAGAAATCCCAATTTCAGCTGTGATGCCAGATGTGGCATTTTTCTCTACAGATTCACACAGCCTCAGGCATGTGGAACATAGCCACAGATTTGTCAAGTATCATCTTTTTTATTCCAGTCAGAAGAGAGGATCATAAACTGTTTACATTCTCATGAAATAAACAGCAATGTGCATTTACAGTTCAACTCTCCTCTGGTGGCAGAATTCACCCCAAAGCCACATAAGTTGGACATGACACATTGATTCATTAATCCTGTAACACTGCATTGATTGGGCTGAATGAGTGAAAAACATTGCATACTGGAGACCCTGCTAAGCCTTACAAAGCTTTTAAAGGCCATATCAGAAATTTGGGACTCTGAGGGTGAAGAGCAAGCCAATAAATGTTCTCCAAAGAATAAAATAAATTCTGCCATCTTCTCTTCTTCTATCCTTGTATCAGTGAACTTTTTATTGATGTAATGAACACTTGAGATAATTTATAGAGAGAAAATATTTGTTTGGGCTCATAAATTTAGGAGTTTCAATCCATGACTGTTAGCTCCATTACTTTTGAGCCTATGGTAAGGCAGATCATCATGACATCCACGAAATAAGAGAAAGGAAGAGACAAGCATCCCATAATCCCAAGTGGGCCTGTTACTTTTTGTTGTTGTTTTGTTTTGTGGAGTTGATGTAATAAGAGTCATCTAGGAAGAGGGAACCTCAGCTGAGAAAACATCTCCATCAGATTGGTCCGAGGGCAAGTCTTCAAGCGTTTTCTTCATTGATGATTGCCATGAGAGAGCCCACTGACTGTGGGCAGTGCTACCCCTGGGCAATAGTCCTAGGCTATATAAGAAAGCAAGCTAATCCATGGAGAGCAAGCTAATGGGCAGAACTCCTCCATGACTCCTGCTTTAGCTCCTGCTTCTAAGTTTCTCCCTTGAATTCCTACCCTGACTTCCCTTCATAATGGGCCTGTGAGGCAAAATAAACCCTTTCCTCCCCAAGTTATTTTCAGTCAGTGTTTTACTGCAGCAATAGAAAAGCAATAGAGCACCAAATGACATAAGATCTCCTACCAAGCTCCACCACTTGGGCTTCTTCACCTTCTAATAGGACAAAGCCAAAACATTGGAACCTGTAGGGACCATTTCAGAGCCTGTGGTCAGAAACTTGTTGTGTTCAGCTTCTGCACACAGCATAGTTCACACCTGGAAATGCTGCTCTAGCTCCTATCCCAAGCAACACAAAGGCTGCTAAACTCAAATGGGGCCCAGCAAATGAGAGCTCTTCAGCATCCAGACCACAGCAGGAAAGCAGTCTTGACCCTTGGGACCTATGAACAAGAAGACTCTAAGTATTAGAAATACTGGTACTGAGGGGGAAACAATGCCATGTGGTGTAGTAAGCTCAAAAAAGGATGGCAATAGAGGGCGTGGGGTTCTGGAGCAGGGTCATGCCATATTCATTTTTAAAAGCAGCTACTGTCATAGGCAAAGGAGAGATGTCCCCCTCTTGCCCATCATTCCTGGCCATCTGCAGCAGGCTAGAAAGCTGACCCTCGGTCATGAGAATGGAAGACCTGGCCCTGCGCCTCACTGGCTGCAGCATTCGGGAGTGCAGGCCCTGCACCTTGCCTGGGCAGCACGGTGGAGCTGACCCTGTTGGCAGGGCGTGGGTGAGCTGGCACTGAGGGTGCGAGAGTGGGAGGGCTGGCACAGCCCCCCTCGTCTGCCATGTGGTGGTGAGGGCAGGGAAAGATGCCCTCCCCTCCTAACTCCTCACCATCTGCAGCAAGCAAGGAAGTTGACCCTCCCCCTTTCCAACTGCAGCACTCAGGAAAGTAGGCCTTGCACCTCACCTGGACAGGACAGTACAGCTGACCCTGTTGACAAGTGTGTGGGTGAGCTGGCCTGAAAAAGTGAGCATGGGAGATCTGACCCCACCCCATCTGCCATACCACGGCATGGGCAAGGGAGAGATGCCCTCTTCCACCCTTCACGCTTATGGCAGGTAGGAGAGATGGCCCTGAGGTCAAGAGCAGAAGAGCTGTTCTGCCCCTCACCAGCTGCACTTGGGAGAGTAGCCCCTGTGTCAGCCCCTGAGCAACACAGTAGAGCTGACCCAGAAGGTGTAGGTGTGGGTGAGTCACCCAGAAGTCATGAGGGCAAGAGAATTGGTCCTGTCCTTTGCTTCTTGCTGCATAGAGTGGACTAGCCAGGGCAATGCTGGAGAGCTCACCCTGGTGATGAAGATGGGGAAGACCTGGCATACTGACCAACCCTGCAACCACCCAGGCTGATAACCAGAGCTATGAGTTGGCCCAGCCCAACATCCACCCCATCTATGATCTGCTGGAGCATGAAAAAGGGCTAGTCCAAAACTGCAGGATCTTTATGACACAGGGCAACAACAAAATATCTAAAAGGAGTCCTAGTGAGAGCCCTGTGTAGATAGTGTAGCAGAAACCAGAAACCTCAAACCAGACCAATGATTCTTTGTGATGAACATTTGCAAGTAAAGATACATGGACTAAAGAGTTTACTGTGTGACTCACACTATAACTTCCATGACAATATTTTTCTTTTTATTTTTTCTCTTTTTTTCTTTTCTCTTAAATTATATTTTATTTTGGAAGGGAGGTTACAAGGGCAGAGGGCAAGTACCAAGGGACAGGGAGATGAATGGGGTCAAGATGAAAACCACAAAGAATAAA
>CABHPH010119792.1:7290-27630 GCA_902168325.1 Peromyscus nudipes
GACTGCTTGGAGACCACAGGGAGTTGGGAAGGGATGTCTAAGCAAGATAGCACCTGCCCTGTGGACCTCTGTTCTCTTTCCCACCCCTTTTCGTGGCAGGCGGGAATCTTACCCAGAATTTGGGTACATGGACCACAGCTGTGGAGGAAGTGACCTGTCATTTTGAAAAGAGCGTATACAGGGAGATCCTAGTTGTATGATCTGGCCAGGAGCTGGCTGGGTGGATCTTGGGAGACCTTCCCCTGTTCCCTTTTCTGTGAGCCTCGGATTTCTTCACCTGCAAGATGAGAGAATCGTTGGGGAAAGTGTGGCAAGGGACCATTCCTGCGCCCTCCTTCTTATGGTGCCCCCCAACCGATAGAAGGCTGTTTCTGGTGCAGTGAAGGTAGACTAGGTAGGTGTTCGGCAGTCACAGCTTATCTGATGGTGGAGAGAGGGGCTGTGTGGGGGATGGGGATCCCTAGGAAGAGGTCAGAGCACCATGTCATGGAATGAATGCTGCATCTATCCTTTTAACAAAGCCATGTTTTCTGTGCCTTCGTCTTGCCTCTTCGGCTAGAGGACTATGGAACTGAGAGTCCCAGTAATTCCAGCATCGTTCCCACCCCAGGGCTGGAGCCCCCGCAATGTCCTGCTGGGGGAGCTACACAGTTGGATCTCAGATGCTTTCCGAGGCCTCCTCACTGTCTCCTCCTCTCTGATCCGGATCTCCTTCCTCGTCAGTGTTTCATCTTTGATTCGGATCTCATCCACATGAAACTTGACAGCAGATTTTTTTGTTCGTCTGTTTTAGTAACTCAAGCGTCTTGGACCCTTCCACAGCCCACACCTTAGTTTTTCACAGAGCTCTCTTCTTATCCACTCACATTTTCTAGTTAAAAACTATGTAAAATTGGTAGTAACAAAGGAGTCGGGAGGAAGCAGCGCTGGGCAGATCACCGGCTCTAGGAAGCAGGTAGGTGAGCGATAAGGGTATGTGGGATGGGAGCATGCCAGCTAACCTGGTTGGCCGGCCAGCTGGAGACTGCAGATCAGGGGAGCAAAAGCCTGATAGGTTAGGTTTGCCTACGACCAATGGAAACACTAGCCTGGTAAGAAAGTTCTGAGTAGAGCTGGGCTACGACACAGAGGTTGCTGTCCAGGGTGGTTCTGATGCCCTGACCCTGGGGCAGAGCTGTTGTCCCAAAGCACGCTGCTACCTTGGCTCCTTCGCAGCTGACAGGGGTAAGCTCATGGCCGGGCATGAGTACTGGACCCTGTGTTGCTTTCTCAGCTGGAGGGTCCATTCTTACCAGACCTGGAGTCCTTCTGTTAGGGTCCCTGACCACTTGCGTGGCTAGAACTTGGGGCCTGGCCATAAAGGGCTGAGCATCATGTTGTGTTCAGCTGGCCCAAGGCCAGATACTTCCATGGTTGCCTGGCCCAAGGGTCTAGCCTTGAGTGTTGAGGGGAAGGCCCTTCCAAGGATCTCTGCTTCTAGGCAGTTCTGTGCTTTTCAGGCTGGGCTTAGGGCACCTCCATTTTATCCCTTTATTCTTCCTTGCGTTTGTGCTTTGTGTGTATGTTATTTCGGATGATGCTGTAAGTAATTGGGGGAGGGGGAGGTAAAGCTTGCCTACACTTCTTACTATTCTCCTCAACTGCTTTAGGAGTTCTGTATTAATTTGGAAGACAACAAGAAGATTGGATTCTTTTTTTAATGTAAGAGAGATGAATCAGCCATCACTTTGTCGCTGATAAGTGATACAAACTCCAGCTTGCATGCAGTTTAGAAGGGGTTTATTTACTTGCACACATGCATAACTGCACAGTGCAGGGGGTCACTGCCTTCAGACCCAGCTGGAGCCAATGTCTAAATGATTTTCTTAGCATCTCCACCTCTCCGGCTTGGCTCCGCCTTTCCCTAGCTTGCGGCAGTCTAGGCTGCTGCTCCTAGGCCCTGGCAAAGATGGCTGCCAGCCTGTCTGGAAGAGCTGAGTCTTCTTTTTTTTTTTTTGGTTGTTTTTTTCGTGACAGGGTTTCTCTGTGTAGTTTTGCGCCTTTCCTGGATCTCGCTCTGTAGACCAGGCTGGCCTCAAATTCACAGAGATCTGCCTGACTCTGCTTCCCGAGTGCTGGGATTAAAGGCGTGCGGCCGGCGAGCTGAGCCTTCTTAACCAAACGCTACACAAAGCCTGTATCCAATCCTGCTCACTTGAGCAGACATGCTTACTTTGTCCACTTGGCTTTAGGGGAGGAGCAGTTCCCAAGGATAGTCAGGGGACTCCTCCCACTTGGGCGGGAACGGGTGAGAGGTAGACCAAACAAGGATGTCAGAGAAGAAGGGAATAACTTGTGTGTATTTCCCTTCCTCCTTTCTTAGAAAGTAATGGAGGCTCGGGGTCATAGTCTAGACTAGGCTAGTTGTAATGGATTAGTAACGACTGCTAAGGCTTCCTATTCTAAAGACGCTAATCTCACTCACAAGAGGTCTACCCTATGACCCAGTTGCCTCCCAAGTACCCCATCTCCTAACATCATTATCATTCTTCACCTTGGGGACCAGAATTTGAACATATGAATTTGTGGGGTCACTCATGGAGGGCCTAGCATAGGCACTTGGCTTATTTTCCTCCATCATCTCTATCTCCTCCTCCTCCTCCTCCTCCTCCTCCTCCTCCTTTCTCGGGTGTTTTGCCTGCATGTATGCCTGCATACCAGAAGAGGGCACCAGATCTCATTACAGATGGTTGTGATCTCATTACAGATGGTTGTGGTTGCTGGGAATTGAACTCAGGACCTCTCTCTGGAAGAGCAGCCAATGGCCAATGCTCTTAACCTCTGAGCCATCTCTGCAGCCCTCTTCCTTACTTTTTTTTTTTCCAGAGCTGAGAACCGAACCCAGAGCCTTGGGCTTGCTAGGCAAGCACTCTACCACTGAGCTAAATCCCCAACCCCCTCTTCCTTACTTTTTAAGAGGTCTGGGAGGTAGGACTCTCCTACTGTCAGTGTTTGTAAACCAAGCTAAAAATCACTGTCTTGATCTCAGAGGCGATATCAGCAGCAAGGCCGGGGCCTACCCGCTGCCCACCTGGCCTAACTAACTGCTTTGCACCTCAATACAAGTACTTGTGTTTCTACTCTGGAAGTTCATTCACGAATTCACTTACCGATTTTGTTCATTTCCTGCTGGGTTCAGCCTAAATATTGCCCCAAAGCTTATGTGGCTCTGAGACATTTGATAAATTCAAGGATCATAGGAGAGATTTGGGCAAGAGGGGCCAAGTCATTCTGCAGTCTCTCCAGTCTCAAGTTCTTAGAATCCACTGAAAGACATAAACTGTCCCTGCATCTACCTGCCACCCCTCCTCCCTTCCACTCAGGAATTCTGGGAATTTGCTCTGTGGGGTAAGCTAGATTTGCTGATTGCAGGCTAGAAAACTGGACTGGACATTTTTTTCCCCCTGAAGATGCATTCTTTCTGAAGCAGGGGATCGATTTCCAACAAGATACACAAGCTTCCAATGAAGCCACTTATGTGAGTCTGGAGTGAAGCCTTGCAAATCCTCTGCCAGGGTCATTTCTATCCCTGGCTTGAGGAAACCATAACCCTTTCAGATGAGGGGTGTGGTGCTGCCGGAGGAAGGGCTGCATGGCACAGCCACTCTATAGGAGAGCCAATGTGGGGAGCAAGTTGTGCACAGGAAGCTGGGGCATGGCGCAGTGTTGCTGCTGTCCCCAGACCTGTCCTTGCTCAGCCACATGACTTGGACCATTCCCAACCCCCATCCTAAGCCCCACTTCCCCTCTGTAAGTGGAAATGAATGGTCTTCAGTGTTCTTTCACACTCACCAACAGTAATAGATGGTCACACCGGCTTTTTAAGAAGAAAGCCTCGGGTTTGACTCGGCCTCACCTCTCAGGGACCTTGGGTGCTATTTGGAGATAAGGTATTTACAGAAAAGATCACGCTCCATTGAGGTCGGTTAGGTGGGCCTTGATCTGGTGCGGGCTAGTGTCCTTATCAAAAGGGGGAATGTGTGCAGACAGGGAAGGTGGCGACCTCCAAGGCAAAGAGAGGGGACTGAGACAGAGCAGTTCCTTCTCTTGAAAGCCTTGGAGGGGCCCAGATGGCATCCTGGTGGCAGCCTGCTAGCCTCTGGGCCTATGGATCCTGATTTTCTGTCGTTGACATACCATACACAGGTAGTATGCTGTTATTACAGCCATAGCAAGAAACTCAGGTAACCTCCGTGCCCCGGTCTCCTGCCCAGTAGCATCTAGGGTTGTTCTAGGACTCTGATGAGAAGGTGTATACGAGGCATTAGCGTGGCTTTTGGCCTATAGTAGGCACACAATAATAGCAGTGGCTATTAGTCCTGTGCTGCGCGACCTCTTGGCTCTATCAGCAGAGCTTGTAGAAGGCAGGTGGCCGGGACAGGGCCAGAAAGCCCCAATTGAGACCTTTCCCAGGGAACTGGGTCACCTTAGGCACCCCTTCAAAAGCCTCTAAATGTAGAGAAGGCCAAGAATGCCCCATTAGCAGAGCGCCTAATGGTTTTTAGCCAGAGCGTGGTCTCGGGCCTAATTGACAAGGGTACAAGGCTGCGGCTCTTTATTTTTATATGCTGGCTCTGCCCTGAGTATGTTGAGCTGCTATGGGGATCAATATGTGCAGCCATCATGGGCATTGATGGGCATTTTGTGAAGGAGGTGGTGTGGTTGCCAAGGAGGGACACTCCCCAGATGACCCTGAGCCGACCCATTATCCTCCGTGGCCCTCAGTTTCCACATCTGCCAAGCGAAGACCTCAGAGTTGTGTGTGAATTTTGTGTGCACATGTGTATGTTGCATACGTGTGAAGAATTTTCATTGTGTTTCTCTTTCCTTTTGGCAGTTCTGAGGACTGAACATAGAACTTTGTACATGCTAAAAAAAAAAAGCAGGCACTTGACCACTGTGCCGCACCCTCTGGTCTTTTTATCTGGTTCTGCAAGGAGTTTCCACCCCCCAGGTCATCCCCCTACCTGGGCCACCTTTCAGGACTGCCGACTCCAGGCTGAACTGGGGTTCTGAAACTTCCATTCTAAGGCTGTTTCTAAAAAGTGGGTGCTGTGGCGGTGGCCGCTGTGGGTGACTCGGGTCAGAGAGACCAAGGACATAGCAGCAGAGCTGCCTGCTGAAGGCTCTGCTGGTCAGCAGGCCCCTGCTCTCTCACACTCTCTGTCCCAGCTTCAGGGCCTCCTTCCTATTCTACAGGCCCTAGGTGATGGCTCTCTAGCTTGCTGCTTCCTGTCTCCTGGATGCCTCCAACAGCCTAATACTGTTGCTGCGCTGACCCTACCCACACTCCGAGTAAAACCCAAATCTCCTACAATCCCACCTGATCCGGCTGCCACCTGCCTCTCCATCCGCTGCCAGCCCCACCCCCCCCCAGCTCCAGGCAATGAGCTGTAGCCTGCTGACCTCAGCACCCAGCGCCTCCATCCATGTTAGCATGTCCTAGGCTCGCCCTCACTGAGGTCTTCTCCCTGTCTCATGCCCCTCCTGCCTCCTCCATCACCTGGCTTCTGTCTGCTCCATTAGGAAGCCTTACCTGCCCCCACCTCACCCCTTCCGTCTAAAACAGTCAGCTCCCGTGCTCCAAATGACCCAGCAAATTCAGACCTAATATATACTCCAGAGAAATAAAGGCGTATGTCCACAGAAAGACTTACACACAACTATTCCAGATTTAAAATGGCCCGAACGTGGAAGCAAAGCCAACTGACCGTCCACAAAAGCCAAAGCCACCATCTGCATTGCCACAGACTGGGTACAAAGGGCACAGAAGTGCCAAGAGGTAGCAGAGAGAACCCACCTTTAGTGGCAGCAGCTGTGGAGCATGGGTGATTCAGAGCTGGTGTGGCTGGCGTGGCTGGCGTGGCTGGCTCACCACAGGGATTCAGAGTTAAGGCAGCATGTCCCCTCTCACCTTCAGACTCCCAGCCAGGCCCAGAAGCATCTAGCTGGCCTCATCTCAATTCGTGCAGTGGTCCTTCTTATTCTTGAAGATTGTGTTCCAGGTCCCAAGTAGATGCCTGAAGCCACAGATAACACCAGACCCTGAATACTGTAGGCTTTTTTTTTTTCTATGCATGTGCACAAAATGTGAAGCCCTTTCCACCTTTACTAAACCTTCACTCTGTACTGCGACCCTAACTGTAAACGTTTGAGGTGCGTGCATGCGATAGCAAAACCAGCGTGGAATTCCCCCGCCCCCACCCCTTCACAAATTCTTAGATTGCATCTTAGACCTTAACCCACCTTGTCATAGGACTCTTCTCTTTCCTGATTAGAGTGCTGGCTTGCCTTTTCCCCTACGAGAAGTGCTTCACGGCTCCACGTTTGCATCTTGCCATAGCAGCATGGCTGCTCTTGAACTTTGGGGGCATTTGCTGTGAGGTAATCGGTAGCTGAAATCAGCACTGCCATGCCACAACAGACTGTCGGTAACGAGGATGACTCTGGAGACCCTAACGGGCAGGCAGTATATACCCTGTGGATACACTGGACAAATGGAGGACTCAGAGACAGGGCCAGACTACTTAAGATTTTACCATGCAGATCAGAATGACGCATAATTTATAACTTTTGAATTGCTTACTTCTGGAATTTTCTGTACAGATAAGAGGAGATGGCTTTAATCATATCTTTAGTGTGGGTTGCCTAGCACCGTCTCTTCCTCAGCCCCAGGGGTCCACCTCTGGGAGGACAGTGGTCAATTTTGTCTGTTCCACTCCTGGCTGTTGCATGTTCTCTAGTACATGGTTCTGAGCAACTCCGCAGCTCAATACTTAGGGCTACTGGATATACGTGTGTTGGAGAAGATGGAGAGCGGGGATGGTAGGGACATGCCCCCCTGGAGCACATTTGCTGGCACAGTGCTGCTTGGCCTGAAACTCAGCCGGGAATGGCCACGGGCAGAGAGGCCTGGTTCCCATGCTGCCCATATAGGCAGGATTCTTGCAAGATGCCAATTAAGATATTTGACCCAAATTTGGGTAAAAGCCCTTTTCCTGTTTCAAGTTGAGCTAATTATATACATTTATTCATAATTTATGAGGCCTAGTAAGTGGGAACAATTAGGAAAAGGCCAGGGAAAAGCCTATTTCTCCTGTTTGCCTTCCCCCTCCCTGAGGCCAGTCCCACCCATCTGCCATAGAACACTGCTGCTTTTTATTATGACCATTGTCTTTCTCTGAGGTCAGTACCCTTAGCTGACATTTATTGAGTACTTACTGGGCCGGACTGTAACTCCACCTCAATTGCTTTTGAGCCTGTAAGGCACTGGTGCTGTGCCCATTTTATAGTAAGACAGTTAGGTTTCAGAAGGTCATGTGAATGGCCTTCCCTATCAGGCTTATGGCTGATAATTTAGACTCTGGATAGCCAGGCCTCAGCTACCTCCCTCAAAATCTGTGGTGTCCCACTACAGTGCCGTTCTCCTGCCTCAAGGGTTTCTGAGTCTTCAGGGCAGTCCCATAATTGGTGATGGATGACCTTGGGTACCAGGAGAAAGTTGGCAGCTTGTGACTTAGCAGAGGTAGACTGGCCCGAGGGTCTGCATTGATAGAAAATCCCCAGAAATGGGACTGGAGAGATGGCTCAGCAGTTAAGAGCACTGGCTGCTCTTCCAGAGGACCCGGGTTCAATACCCAGCACCCACATGGCAGCTCACAACTGTCTGTAACTCCTGTTCCAAGGGGTCTGATGCTCTCATACAGACACACCTGTAGGCAAAACACCGATGTATATAAAATAAAAATTAAAAAGTTATTTTAAAAAGAGAAAGAAAAGAAAATCCCCAAGAGATGAGGACGCAGCTGGCCCTGGTCCTTTGAGAGCCATTGGTCAGGATGGTGCTGCTACCAGAGTCCCCTCTGACTTCCTCCCACGCTCACTCACCTCGCTGCAGGTGGGTGGGGGCTCCGTAGACCTCTTCCTGTGAGCTTTCGTGGGGAAGTTTGCAGCTTGGTGGCCTTCCCTAAGCATGTGGATTGTCTTCTGCATGAGGCTGTTCCGTAACTTAGGTTGTTCTTTGGCACATTTTCAAGGTGATCCATAGATCTGCCTCATTCTTTTCGATAGGACTGTGGTATTCTGTAATAAAGGTGTGTTACGGTTTTATTTCCAACCTATCCTCTGGGTGGTCTTCCACACTTCAGACATTATAAATAATTATAACATGCCTGTGGACTTAGGGGTTTCCCAAGAGCTTGGGAATCCTTCAGTGTCAGACATTATTATCTCCTTGTTCTCTTCTGTGACTAATAAAATAAAGGACATTTATTTTATTATCGCCTTCCAGATGAGGGGGATTTTTATAAAATGGTAACTGTTTAGAGGTGCTAATAAAGTGTTCAATGAAGCAGTCCTGGTAAGAAGAAAGACCTACTGTGTGAGCAGGGTTTTGAGGGATGTGTAGGAGTACAAAGAGAAAGGAAAGAGGCAGAGGGGCCTTGTGCTGCAGGGCCTACCTTATCTTCCAGTAGGCTCAACAGTCTTAAGGATTGGGGCAGATCTTTACATTTATTGGTTATTTGGCAAACTTGGGTCTTGGTTAGAGAGTCCCGATCCACAGCTTTATGAACAAGCAGGTTCCTGGCTGGGTGTGGCCACACTCAGCTCTGATCACCTCTTTCCTTCCTGTCTCCTCAGGATGGGGAATCCGGGGAGGAACAGCTGTGTGCTGACTTTCCAGAGCTCGACCTCTCCCAGCTGGACACCAGTGACTTTGACTCAGCCGCGTGCTTTGGGGAGCTGCAGTGGTGCCCCGAGACCTCAGAGACAGAGCCCAGCCAGTACAGCCCTGATGACGCCGAGCTCTTCCAGGTGGGCCCCGATTCTCATCAGTCCTATGCTCTGTTCCCTACCTTCTGTGTTTGCTCAAGCCAACATGCACCACTCACGCAAGATCTTGGGGTCCCCTTTCCCTCTCTGGATCTACACCTGGCTTAGGACAGCTCTGGCACCCTTGCCTGGCCTGTTTTGCCACCTCCAGAAAGTGGGGTCTGGAATGAGCTGCCCCCTGGGTGCTTCGCAGGCGGAAGCAAGCCCCTTCGGGGGTCAGGAGAGTCTGAGTCCTTTGCACCCACGTCATCTCATTGAATCCTCAGCTCCTTTTCCACGAGGCAGGTGCCATTACTTCTTGACTTTATAAATGGGGAAACTGAGGCTTTGAGAAGTTGGGCAAGTCACTTCCTCAGTAACTGAATTAGACTCAGACTCTGAGCCAGGCATCCCCGACTCATGCTTGTAAATCCCAGCACTGGGGAGACTGAGACAGGAGGATGGCCATGAGTTTGACGCCATCCATGAGCGAATTCTTATCTTGAAAACGCAAAAACCAGGAGCTGGGGGGATGGGCTGGCAGTCAAGAGCACTTGCTGCCCCTCCAGAGGACTCAGGTTTGGTGCTCAGCACTTAACAACCACTTGCAACTCTAGCTCTAGGGGAAGTGACACCCTCTTCTGGCTTCTGCAGATACCGCACACACATGCACAGACATATACACATAATAAATGAAAAAAAAATCTTCCAGCACTCGAGAGACAGAGGCAGGAGGATCTCTGTGAATTCAAGGCCAGCCTGGTCTACAGAGTGAGTTCCAGGACAGCCAAGGCTATACAGAGAAACCCTGTCTCAAAAAAAAAAATAAAATAAATGGTTAAACAAATTTTAACATGACATCAGCAATATAAATCCAACCTGCTTCCTGAGCCAGGACTTTGCGATCAGGACTCTGGGATGGGGCTTATGGTACTGAGCATCTCTGCAGTATTGAGCGTCTCTGCAGTACTATTTCTGCCTGTGTGTGTATTGCCTCACTCTGTTCTCTCATCCACTCTTATCAGGAAGAGCACCCAGAGGTTCAACAAAACCAGCCATTCTGCAAAGTACTTTCACCTTCAGTGGCTTGGGCGTCCAGTCCAGGCACATGATTGTGGTGATATATTGTGTGCCCCAATAAAGCTTACCTGGGAATCAGAGGACAGAGCCAGCCACTAAATTAGACAAAGAGGTCAGGCAGTGGTGACACACTCCTTTAATCATATCACTCACATATCGGGAGGCAGAGATCTATCTGGATCTCTGTGAGTTCAAGGCCACACTGGGCTGCATGAGAGAAACAGAACTAGGCAGTGGTGACACATGCCTTTAATCCCAGGAAGTAATATGGCAGGACACAGAAAGATACATAAGGCATGAGGAAACAGGAAGTTGCTCTCTTGAGGCTGAGGGTTTTGTAGAGGTAAGAACTAGTGGTTGGCTGTTCTGCTTCTCTGATCTTTCAGCTTTCACCCCCATACCTGGCTCTGAGTTTTTTAGTATAAGACCTTTTAAGATTTGTGTTACACATGATGACTAGCAGTCCCTTTAAGAAGGCCTCTTCAACTAGACTAATAGCATGAGATGTCTGGGTGGTTCTTCAGAATAAAGCAAGTTCTACAGACATTTGCTTGTGTGTCTTGGGGCAGGGGGTGCCCTGCATGAATGGCCACAGATGAAAAAAGACTTGCCATGTTGAGGCTGGGTGATGGAGCCTTCAGATTTACTGATCTTTCCCCAAAAATCATCTTTCCCATAGAGGCAGGAGCCTAGGCTCAGTGTGCCTCTGTGGTGGCCAGGTAGCACTGTACCATGCCCACATGGGGCTTGTATGTCATTGCGCATCTCGGATAGTCCTGGAGACGGAGCTTGTCGTCTGTCCTTCCAGAGCAGCCTGTCAAGCTCCCTGTGTGTCAGGAGCTGAGGTCATCAGTAGACTCTAAGTCCCTAGATTAGCAAACACATAAGCCAGCAGCAGGGACTACCAGGGCATAGGGCAGAGAATGGCTGGAGGCTGGTGTCAGGGAAAGGCCTCTGGTAGTTAGCCAGGGGAAGTGGAAGGGCGGGAACAGTGATCCTAGAGCAGCCGCTGGGAGCTTGCAGTGCTGGGGAGGAAGTATAGGTAGTCGGGACCTCACCACAGAGTCTTGTGCATAGTATGGATTTTCCTTGAGACTATTCTGACCTCTAAATTGTATATTATTAATTACTCATTTTATAGGTGAGGAAAATAAAGCTCAGAGAGCTGGGGTGACTGGCTCCAGGTCACACAGCTAGGAAAGATCAGGGCAAAGGTCCTAACTTAGGAACCTATAACATGCGCTACTATGTGGAACCCCTTTGCCAATCCTGTGAGAGCTGGGCTCTGGCCCTGTCTGGCTGGCTCCATCCGGGATCTCTCTGTCTCTGTATCTGTATTTCTCTCTCTTTCTCTGTGTTTCTCTCTCTCTCTCTCTCTCTCTCTCTCTCTCTCTCTCTCTCTCTCTCACTCTGTGTGTGTGTGTATGTATGTATGTATGTGTATATATGTATGTATGTATTGTGTGTGTGTGTGTGTGTGTGTATGCATGTGGAGGCCAGAGGACAACCTCTGTGTCATTCCTCAGGTACCATATACCTTGCCTTTTGTCTGTGTTTGTTTTTGAGACAGGGTCTCACCATGTATGTATTCCTGGCAGAGATTTATCTGCCTCTGCCTTCTGAGTGCTGGCATTTTAAAGACACACATTATTACACTTGACACATCTTGCTTTTTGAGACAGATTCTGTCCCTGGTCTAGAATTCACCTGTTTCCACTTCCCTGACCCTGGAATAACAAGTGTATGCTGCCACTCTTGTTTTGTTTGTTTGTTTGTTTGTTTGTTTGTTTGTTTGTTTGAAACATGGGTTCTGAGCCTTGAACTTGGTCCTCTTGCTCACAAGGCAAATGCTTTACCGACTGTCTCACTAGCCCTCTCCATTAAATAAGTTTAAAAAAGCAAAACTAAGCCAGGCAGTGGTGGTCCACACGCCTTTAATCCCAGCGCTCGGGAGGCAGAGGCAGGTGAATCTCTGTGAGTTCGAGGCCAGCCTGGTCTACAGAGCAAGTTCCAGGAAAGGCTCCAAAGCTACACAGAAACCCTGTCTCGAAACGCCGCGCACCCCCCCCATAAAAAAAAGCAAAATTTAGACCCAGTGCCAAAACAGCATTGCTCCCTCTCTCTTTGGGGACAGCTTTTCAAAACTGTTTTCAGATTGCAGAGAACTAATGTACAAGTGGGGTCAGAGTGCTGCTGGAGACCATCCCCGCGAGACTGCACAGGCCCTAACCTACTCTTCCTAGCCAGAGCCTCAGCAGGCCTCCGGAGAAGTCATGTCATGGGTGAAATGGGCTCCGAGCTGAAGGAGCCTGCTGAGGCTCCAGCCCAGTGAGCAGTCAGCCTTCACGGTGGGCGGAGCTCTTACACCAGTACCTCTCCTGCTCATGGCCACTCCCCCAGACCAGGCCATTGTATGCAGCAACTGAGCCTGCTGTCTGGGTGATGGTGTGACTGCAGTCTGTGGCCATCATGATCTGTCTGGCATCCCTCCACCCCTTCATCAACCCTGGGGCTGGGTCCTCAGTTTGCGTATTGTACCCCAGGACTTCACCCTGTCTGTGTCTAGCCTTGTGTTCAGCCCTAACAAATAGCCATCACATAAACAGAGCCATGGGTCACACGCCTCCTGAGGCATTTGGTCACTTCTGCCCATGGATAACTCATCTTCTGTCTATGCTCTCCTTGAATGATTTACTTATTTCTGAAACCTTTGCCTATGGTAAGGGTTCAGTTAGTAGGTGTTTTGACCTCTTCCAAAACCTTGAGCTGAGACCCAGGGTCCACTGGTTCTGATCCTCTTTCTGCCACTAACTTAGACAGTTTCCTCCCACTGTGGGGAGGGGAGGGGCGGCGGCGGCAGAGGGAGCATGATAGAGCATGATAGAGCATGATAGAGCATGATACGGTGTCAGTGTCCTGTTCTGACAATCTAATGGCACCATTGCTACAGGAACAAACTAAGAGAAAGGGGGGCAAGCTATACTTCTAAGGGTTGACAAGATTTGGGGACATGGGCATTGCTTTCCATTTTCTGTATGTCTCAAAGTCTTGGGGCCAGGGTATGACAGGCACTTAGTGAATGCTCTAGAGTAAGCAGATGTTTGGCTACTTCACGCAATATGGCCTTGGCAAGCTCCCTTTTCCGGGGCCTCAGCTTCCCCGTGTGAGGAATGAAGAAGGGACATGGACTGTATCAGTTTCTTGGTGTGTTAAGGATGGAGGAAGTCACCAGTCCTTAGAGTTGCTGGGAATTCATGGACCCTCTTAGAAGAAGGGCATGTTGGGCTGTGAGTGACTTTTTCTGTGTATTCTTCTGGCTCTGTACCATTCCTTCATGCCACTCCAGTCCCCAAATGGAGTATTTCACTAAGGCTTCTCCAAGACTCCTTTTCCTCCAGCCTGAGATGAGCCGGGGAAGGTTGGGGGCGGGGCAAGTCTATTAATATCCCTTCTCAGCTGATTAACTCTCCATTAATTTTCGCTCCGTTTCTAAGCCGAGCAGGGGGAGCAAGCTAATGGGCCCAGGCGGGATGAGGTGGCCAGCTCCAATGATATCTAAAGGCGCCTACAGGGCAGCCAGGAGGCCTGGAAGGAGCCATGGCTGTGTGGGTAAGGTGGCCCTTCTCCTAGCCCCACCCAGCCATTCCAGAGCTAGGCAGCTCAGGAAGAGGGGCCGAGAAACAGGTCTTTTGTTAGTCACTGTGGCTTACATCCAGCCTCATCATGGTCTCTGCCATTTTGTGTTCATCTCCACCCCATGCCTATGCTCTATAAGTTAGGGTTCTCTCATCCTTGGCCCTGCCCTGGTTTGCTATGTGGCTCTGGCAGGTCTTTGTTTTGGGGCTTCAGCCCACCTTTGGAAAGAATGGTGGGTAGGCTTCCCAAGGAGCGCCAGCTGTGACTGGTTGAGGTTGTTGCCTAGAGCCCTCCTGTGTCACCAGGACTCTGGCATGATGTCATCCATGGCGCAGATGAGCTGGAACACACACACACACACACACACACACACACACACACACACACACCACTTGTTTGACACCCCTGGCCACTGGGTGATCCCGAAAGCCCTTCCAGTTCTGTTACGTCTGATAATTTATGGCACCCTGGGAATTCTCATTCCACCCAGCACTGATGACGTGACGTCATTCTGAGTGACTTCTCTAGAACCTGGGAAACTGAAGTCAGCCAGGCTCCCTGTTGCTCCCTATCTGTTTCCTTCACTCAGCAATTTTGCTGCTTCCCACACCCCAGGCTTGGAGCTAGGAGAAGTGTTGGGGTTATGTCCCCCACTTGTGCAGGTTCAGTGGAGGATTGCATCTTGTTTAGAGCCATCCTGGTGGCAGAGCTCTGTGTGGTCATTCCCCAAATATCACTGGGTCCAAGTTCCAGGTTCTTAATTCCCCATCATGCTAGCAAGGTATTCTGGGAATCAAGCATAGGAAGTTTTGCCTGAGGATTAGGGGAGTTTTGCAGGTGGAGGCAGCCACTTGAGTCCTCCTAGCTTTCTAGATCCAGAGTCCACAGAGCCCTGGCTCAGACCCGCTAACAACTTCTTTTGACTCTTTTTTTTTTTTTTTTTTTTAATTTTTTTTAAATTTTTATTCTTAGCTCTGTTCTAAAAATTACGAACACGTTTATTCTCCCCTCCCTGAGTCCCCATTTGAGTTACTCAGCTGCAGCTCTGACTGTAAGGTTACAGCCTGGAACAGATTTAGTGCAGCCAAAGGGCCATCACGAGATGTGTATTTCAGATGAACTTCCTGAAGAAAGGAAGAGCAGCTGGACCCGGGATGGGAAAGCTTGCCTCAGAAGGGAGCATGTGACAGCATGTGCTTCTGCCAGCACAGACCCCGGGAACCAGGGCTTCTGACTGGGACGCTTGGCCTGATCTAGAAGCAGTGTGGCCTGTGTCCCCAGCCTCAAGCCTAGGGCCTGGGGCTAGGCACCTCAGGGGTTGCAGACAGCAGGGAAGATGGGACTCCGGTCCATTTGTGCACAGGCGCTTGGCTCAAGCTCTGACTCTGCCTGATGCTTGCCGGGTGGCTTCTTTTCTCTACAAAATGGAGATTAGAAGCATGCCCCCCTCACAGGGGTGTTGTGTGAGCTCCTAGGTGCTATTGACAGAGTTTTCTGGTCCCTCTCATGCCTGGCCTTCACCCTGGGTCTCCCCTTAGCCTGAGTCTTGTTTTCTCAGCCTTTTGTTCACCTACTAAAGTTCAAGAGTCAGCTGCTCAGAGAAGGTTCCTGGCCACTGGAGGCAGCCTGCTATCTTGTTGGGTTTTGTTGTTGTTTGTTTTTGTTTTGGGTTTTTTAAATTTTGTTTTGTCTTGTTCTTTGCTACCCCCGCCTCCTCCGGCTTCCTCCAGCCTCTCTCCAGCCCTAAAATGTATTTCTTCGTTCCGTTATCTAGCTCTGTTCATCAAAAGCCAAGCTCTAGGAGGGCAGGGGAACGGTGGTCTTGGTGTGCCGATGACTACGTCCAACACAAAGCCGGATGCAGTACAGCATGTGATGGGGGCGGGGAAGACAGGAAGTGAGGTGGGGGCTGGCTTCTGTCCTTGTCGCTGAAATGATAGGAGTATAGTTAGCGAGTATAGCATAGTAAGGAATCAGTGTTTGCTCTGTGTCAGGTACTGCTTTCTAAGCACCTCACCTGCAACGGCCCCACCCCAACCCCATCCTCAACAGGAACTCCTTGGAGTAAGTCCTGTCTGGTATCCATCTGACAGGTGAGGAATAACTGGAGGAAGTGTGGGTCTCTGTGAGTCTCGGCAGCTCCGAAGACCAGCACCCACTGCCTCTCCCCGAGTGAGCACAAGCCCCAGGATCCCATCAGGAGTCCAAGCTGGTTTCCACTGTTCTAGTTATGACTGCCACAGTTGAGCTCTGGGGTATCCAGTCTCTACCCTGTCTGGGCCTCAAGGTTCAAGGGGCTGGGACCCTGCCACCAATGATGGAGAGGAGCTTGAGACTCTGATAGAAGAGGCGGGTGTTTCCAAGTAGGCTGCCTTCTGCCCAGGCCACAGCTCAGTGAGCAGCGGAATCAGGACTGGGACTCCAGGCAAGGCCCTTCCCATAGCCTGCTTATCAAATTCTATGGTTCTTGAATCTAACACCTGTTTATTGACCATGTGCTATTCCAGGAGTTTGGAACAGATTTGTCGGGTTAAGGGGCAGGCATGGAGATGGCGAGAAGGTAGTGGTGGTTCATCAGGGTAGGCAATAGGTTGCCTTCCTGCAGACTGCTGGATCTCCCACAGTGACTAACCCTCTCCCCTCCCCACTTTCTCTCTTCCATCCAGATTGACAGTGAAAATGAAGCTCTCTTGGCTGCGCTCACCAAGACCCTGGATGACATCCCCGAAGACGATGTGGGGCTGGCTGCCTTCCCAGGACTGGATGAAGGAGACACACCATCCTGTGTCTCAGCTTCACCTGCCCCTTTATCGGAGCCCCCCAGCCCCGCCCTGGAGAGGCTTCTGTCCCCCGTGTCTGAAGTGGATGATGAGCTTTCACTGGTGAGGACTGTGGCCTGGGGCTGGTAGCAGATTGTAGAATGGTGAGGGCTGGAGCTGTCAGTTCCAGCTCAGTCAGGGTCCCTGAGCACCAGGATGGACATGGTTTCTGCAGAGAGCCTCGGGCGCCAGGCCTCGCTGGGCCTTTACCCTCCCTGCCTGGACAGTGGCATTAGACTTGGTTCTATTTCTGTTTTAAACCTTAAAATCACACACAAACATTTCCACGAAGATGGCACACACAGGATAAAAGCCCAAGCAGGAAACAGAAACGTGGACAGTTAAAAGCAAAACCTTCCTAGCACTCTCACAATTGCCTTTTCCTTCCCCAGAGGTAACCATGGTTACTGATCTGTTACATGACTTTCCTCTTCACCTTTTTTTTTTCCAAACTACAAAACCAACAGAGCCTGTGTGATGATAGACTGTTCTGTACCTTGCTTCCTCAGAGCAGTGTGTCCTGGAAACCCCTCAGATGAGTGGGTAGAGTCTTGCCTCCCCCTTGTTGGCTGTGTAGTATTCCAGGCAAGGACATGCCATCATTGAACCGTTCCCCTGCTGATGGATATCTGTTGTTGACCACTCCATCGTCACACACAGTATTACAGTCAATGGTTGCCGCATGTAGGCAGATAAGTTCCAGAAATGCAAATTCTGGGTCCGTGGATACATGGTTTTTCAGTTCCAATAGATCCTTGTAGATTATGTTTCCAAGAGATTGGGCCAGTTTTCACACTGAGTTCAAGTTAAAAGCTTTCTGTATGAGTGTGTGTAGAGGGTATGTGGAAATGTGGGGAGTAGATACTGCCTCTGACTGGCCTTTCAAGGGTATGGACCTCCCAAGTTACAGAGGACACTTGTCCTGGACTCTGGCTGAGGACATCAAAGCCCAGGTACATGGTCAGCTTTGTGCAGATGCAGGGAGCTCCTACTTTCCTTTGGAGCTGCAACTTCTGGGGTTGCTGAGACTCAGCTGGGGGGATGGTTAAAGCCTGTCAGAGCTGGGAGGGCTTTTAGATGCTGGAAAGGCCCTCCATGAGCATCGACTTCTGCTCCGGGGAACAAATGTAAGACCTAGAGAAGGAGTCTCATGGTAAGTTGGTATGCCAATCAAGTTAGACCCATGTGCACTGACTTGTGTACTAGGGCCCTGTGCCTTCTCTTCTGCTGCCTTTGAGCACTGGGGAGACATTTGCCAAGTATCTGCTGTGTTCCAGCACAGATTGTGTTCCGTCTCACATTATGGCTCCCTCTTGTGGGGTCCTGCATCCTTCCAGACTCAAAGAGGCCACTTAGATTTGAATTTCAGCCCTGCTCATGAGAGCTTGTGGGCCCTTAGGCACACACCCTCTCTTAGCCTCTCCATGACTCAACTTTCTGATCCATGGGAGTAGATAACAGGGCCTGGGTCAAAGGCTGTCGGGAGGATGGCCGTGGGTAGTACCTGGGGAGCATTTAGAACAGTGCCTAGCATATAGGCCCGCCTACGACACACTGGCTGACTCAGATCCCTGACAAGGCCATTCGTAGTAAGAATTCTCAGTGTTATTTCTATACCAGGCCACTGCAGGAAACCTTGTCAAGGGAAAGAGCAGCCCCTGCTGGTTCAAGATTGTCCTAGTCCTGAGCTGAGCCTTGGATTCTGCCTACACTGCGTACCGGTTGCCTGAGTGATTCTGTTTCCCCCATGCTGTGTTAGCCTTATGGAAAGTAGACTAAATGTCAAGTCTCCTGGCATGCTGATAGCTCTGGAGGGTCCCAGAGAAGTCACGCAGACCCTAGGCCTTGCCTTGGATTCCAGAGAACTAGCCTGTGGACTTGGAAGACTAGGAACCTCGCACAGATCTGTGCGGATCATGAGGTCAGCAGTGTCTCCCGGTGGCGGCAGCTGGACTCTCAGACGTGAGGAGCACAAAAAAGTCTCAGATCTATTGATTTGGAGTGTCATGTCCTGTCCCCCTCCCGCCCTGTCTTGTGTCAGTGCAGAGAAGGAAATAGATTGCTCAGGGTACTGCCTGGAACGGGGCTGAAGTGGACTAGAACCAGATCTCTCCCCTCCCTCTATGCAGAGTGGTGTGTGTGTGTGTGTGTGTGTGTGTCTGCAGTCTAGGTAAGGTGTCAGGGATCCTCAGCTACTTGAAATGTAGGGTGTGGCCTTTCTCTAACTCTTGGGTTTTTGGGGGCTCTCTGCTGGGGTGCTGGGAAGGCATGCTCCCCAGGAAACACTTGGTGCTATAGTACTATCGCAGGACATTTCTCGTCTTGTTCTCGCCCTTGGCTGCGGTGGAACCTGAAGATGTTCTTCTTCAGCCTCTTCACTCTCAGGGTGGATGAACTGTGCACCTGCCAGCAGGAGAGCTTCGAACAGTCTTTATTTCAAAAGTTACCTGAGGGCTAGAGGGTAGTCCAATAGGTGGAGTGCTTGCCTGGCACATATGAAGCCCATAAAACTGGGTGCGGTGCTGTATGCATGCCTGAAAACTCAGCACTTGAGAGGTAGAGGCAGGAAGCTCAGAAGTTCAAGTCACCCTTGACGACATAGTCTGAGGGCAGCCTGGGGTACATGTGACCCTGAGTTTTTTTTTTTTTTTATTTTTTTGTTGGTTTTTCGAGGCAGGGTTTCTCTGTGTAGCTTTGCGCCTTTCCTGGAACTCACTCTGTAGACCAGGCCAGCCTCGAACTCACAGAGATCCGCCTGCCTCTGCCTCCCGAGTGCTGGGATTAAAGGCGTGCACCACCACCGCCCGGCCCCTGAGTTGTTTTTAAATTAAATCCCAGTCTTATGATTTGACCAATAAAGACTTGGGAGTCAGATGCTGGGGTGAAAACCTGCTAGTTCAGAGAGGATGAGGAGCAACCAGCTGACCTTCCTCCTTAGCCAGCATCCCAGAAAGAGAGCTTCTCTTCCACTGTCTGAAACCAAAAAAGCTGCCAAAAGTTGCACAAATCCTAAATGGTCTTAATAAAAACCTGGAGCCAGATACCAGGGTGAAAACTGAAAGATCAGAGAAGCAGAACAAGCCGCAGCCACCACCTCTTACCCACCAACTTCTCAGCCTGAAAAAGCACATGTTCCTGTCTCCTCCTGCCTTATATTCCTTTCTCTGCCCAGCCATATCACTTCCTGTCTCAACCTTCCTAGTGCTGGGATTAAAGATGTGTGTGTGCCACCACTGCCTGGCTCTGTTTCTCTTTTAGACTGGATTAATCTTGTGTAGCCCAGTGTGGCCTTGAACTCACAGAAATCTCTGCCTCCTGAGTGCTAGGATTAAAGGTGTGTGCCACCACCGCCTGACCTCTGTGACTAACTCTGTGGCTAGCTCTGTCCTCTGATCTTCAGGCAAGCTTTATTTCCGAGATTACAAACAATATATCACCATACCCTCCCTACTACTTCCTGTGCATTTCTCTATCCATTTTCCTGACTCTATGGATGTTTCCTGTCAACTAGTTGCTGGCTCCGGCTCTTGACCCAATGTTGATTTTATTTAATTATCATAATATTGAGGTTTACAGTGTGATCAAATATCCCACAACAACCTTGCCTCCTCCCCTGCCCCCCCCCAAACACATGAAAAAAATATGTGAAGAAAGAACAAACTAAAGGTTAGCATTCTTTTACTTGTATGGAAACAGTTGAGTGTGTTGGTGGTAACATGCACTGTGTGTGTGTGTGTGTGTGTGTGTGTGTGTGTGTATCCTTGTATGATTTTTATATTCTTGTATGATTAAAGCCTCATGAAGGCTCACAAGAGAATAGTGGGAGTTGCCTCTGGGACGGAGAAAGGACCTTGAGAAGGAAGGAAACTTTTTTGCTTTTAATTGTCTACCTTTTAGTATTTTAGTATTTCTCTCTCTCTCTCTCTCTCTCTCTCTCTCTCTCTCTCTCTCTCTC
>CABHPH010119793.1:0-20658 GCA_902168325.1 Peromyscus nudipes
CTCTCTCTCTCTCTCTCTCTCTCTCTCTCTCTCTCACACACACACACACACACACACACACACACACACACACACAGAGTGCATGTCTTCATGTGAGCACACACACAAATGTCAGTATTTTAGGACTGAAAGAGTTTTGGTGATAGTAATTGTTTGTGATAACTCAGTATTAAATACCCCTGATGGCTAAAGAATTATTTTTCATTCTGATCATGGGAGAAAACTTCAAATTAGGTAGGATAACATATAGTTCCAAGTTGCTGAAGGAAGCTGATGAAAACTCCTAGTCTATGTCTGAAAACAGTTTTTCTGAAGGTGTCATATTTTCCAGTAATTATTCAAGAGATGTTGAAAAAGAGGAGCAAGCTTCATTTCTCAGTGTGCATTCTTATTTTTTTTCCTTCTTGCTATTCTGCTGTGTGGCATGATTTTTCAAAAATTTGAATCAGTCTTTTAAGGCAGAAAAGTTACTTTATACTGACTGTGGATGCTCTTCCACACTTGATTTCTGCACATAGAACATGGGAGCAATGCTGACTGACTCCATTGAAGAATACTGATCGCTGTATAGAAGGCATGCAGCCTTTGAAGGGTCAAGTGTCTTCACTCCTATTTCTCTGCCTCATGATAACTGCCCATGTTAAAGCCTCCAGTTTATTGAGGTATCTTCTTGATGGTATTATTTGAACACTCATATTTTAAGTTTAGAAAACTGAATAAACATTGAAGAAGAGAGAAGGGCTTTTTTTTCCTTCTCAATAACAGAGTATTTTACTCTTTACCTTTGCACCACATACAAAAAAAGGTTTGATTACAAAATCCAGTCTTGCTAAGAGTTCCAGGCTTTGTTCCTCAAGGTAAAACATGGTTTTCCAAACACAAAGAAAACAAGACATTTTTATGAGTTCATCTCCTCTCCCTCCCTCCCTCTCTCTATCCCTTCTTCTCTCTCTCTCTCTCTCTCTCTCTCTCTCTCTCTCTCTCTCTCTCTCAGAGGTCACACACACACACACACACACATACACACACTTTCTCCCTTACCGTTTTCCTTGCTCCACAAACTTGCTTCATTCTATATTTCTTGAGAAGTAGTGAAAGCAGTTACTCTTAAAACCTCTAAAGAATTTACTAATATTAAAGTTCCAGTTAAGTCTCTCCACCGTTTGGTGACAGGGTTTTTCATTCTGTCCAAAGCTGATTGAAGGTCTTGTAACACATCTCTATAGCTATTTCCATAGTGAGTGCTCCATGCATACAGAAAATCATAGGCAGGTTTCCATATTGTCTATAAAAGAAAAAATAGAGTGAAGTGAATAACAGACAAGTAACAGACAGAGAGAGACAGAAACAGAGAGTTTTTTTAATGTTAAAGACTTAAAATAAAATGGAATGCCTATTATGTGAACTTTTTGATTTAGAAAAATAATCACTATCATTTCTTGTATCCCTGTGTTTCTAAAATTAGTGTTTTTTGCAAAATATAATGGTTATAAAGTATGGACTTTTTTTCTTGATCCACTGTTTAGTGTACATTGCCTTGATGTTAATATAAAACTCCTTACATAATTTAAATTTTACATTTTATTATTTGTGTAGTTACTGTGTGTTGGGGGGTGAATGTATGCCATAGATGTATGTGGAAGTAAGAGGATAAATTGATGGAGTGAGTTTTCTCCTACCATGTGGGTCCCAGGGGTGAAACTCAGTTGTCAAACTTCATGGCAAGCCCCTTTATCAACTGAGACATCTTGTCAGCACTATATTTTTTATAATAACAAACAGTATTGAGATAAACTTTTAATTCTCTGACTTTTAAGATTAAAGTTTTTTACATATATGTATTTGTGTTGAGTTCTATGATGCTACATATTATAATAATGTGCTATCCAATATGTTTTGCACTTTTAATTCATTCTATTCCAGCAAATCTATCCATAAGGAAAACTGTAGCTTGATGATCAAATCAAAATAAAAACAAAAATAATAGTTCTTTAACTCAAAAACTTACTTTCATTGTACATTTTATGACCCAAAGAAAGATCAGTATTCTATGTTTTTTTACTTTGCTTCCCCTGAGCACCTGCCCACACCAATGACATCACTGTTTCCATAGAAATAAATGTACGTCAAAGGAGAGCTTCACATACAAGCAAGTACATGATGGTTACCAAGGCAACAGGCTCAGAGGGAATGAAGACAAAGGCAAACCAAATAAGACAAATGGAAGAACACAGATATATACAAAGGTTAACATGAATTTAATCTAGAAAATAACAAGACATACACACACGCTTTAAATATTTGGAACATAAACTTTAGTACTCACTATTTATTTGGGCTTACCGAATTAACTTATTTGTAATTCTATCACTTATAAAATGTTAAAATCACAGACTTTGAGCTTACTATTGCACAGAATTGCTTTCTAAAAATGGTGCCTCCATTAACATCAACATTCCATGTAATTGGATATAATTTTTCCACTTGCATCCACTATCACCTGTATAGTCTATAATTGAAGTGGGAAGAATTAAATCTCTAAGTGATACCATTATGCTTTGCTTCAGTCCACACGAAAAAGCTCAAAGGGTAATGTGATGTTATCTGTTCAAGTAACATTTGAGCAATTTGGCATTTCTGAGGAGACATGAACACCTATTCCCTCACTTCTCTTGCAAAGGCTAATTTTGTAAAATAGAGAATGAAGTGTAATTGTCAGTTATGTCATGGTAAGGTATATGACACAGAAGCAGAAGTCACCTTAGTGCAGCAGTTCTTAACCTGTGGATCACAACCCCCTAAAGACCATTGGAAAGTACAGATATTTACATTACAATTCATAACAGTAGCAAAATTACACTTATGAAGCAGCAACAAAAATAATTTAATGATTGGGGGTCACCACAACATGAGAAACTGTATTAAAGGGTCACAGAATTAGGAAGGTTGAGAACCTCTGCCTTAGAGTTTTGGATATAAGTTTTACCATCACTGATCCTGTTTATGGGAAATTGTATCTTCCGCTACTGAAATAACGTCGGGGGGGTGTCCTATTTTCTGAAGGTTTCCACTGAACACAAACTACCCACACTACGGGTATTAAGTAGCCGTTCAGCAAGGAAGACAAATTGAGTCACATTAATAGAATCTTGTTAGGGCTCTATCTCAACTGTCAGTGCTTAGATGCAGAGATGCACTGAAAAGGTAGATTAGTCTCTGTGGATGTTTCATGCTCTGAACTTATATTCTATATTGAATCCATTCAATCACTAATACTCAACTAGTTGGGATAATACTTTTCTATTTGTCATGTATTGTTTATATAATTGTTATGTATATTTAACAACCCCTCAGACTGTTCTAAGTCACTTTGTGACTGAGTTGAAAAAAGAAATACATTTGGAAATATTTACAATGGGCAGTAACTGACAGCAGTGAGTAAAAGATGATAGAGCAGAAGATTAGCGTAAAATACCATAGAACATAGGTATCTGTTGGGGATTTCAAATGGGTGATTTCAGAGTTCTTTACTGTGCTGCACATACAAGTGCTTTTATACTCATGGGCAGTTAAACCACCCCACTGACTTTCCCAGGCAGACAAGCTCTGCATGGCATGCCTTGCTGGGCAAGGTAAATTAGCATATACAGAAAAGCCCCAAGGTGTGTTCAGACATGAATAGACTTCTCTGTGCTGTTAAGAGACTGGAAATATACTCAAGTGATGCATAAATTAGAGCCTACATCTCTCCATGCACTTGTACAGAGTACTACATAACCCCTTCACATAGACAGTTTGTACAGAACACAGAACAGTGCAACCAGCACTGGCAATTCGGAGAAAATGGATTGACTGTTGAGGTCTGATCTCTATGTAAGTCTTCTGAAAGTACAAAGAAAACTCCCAGGAGTACCTAAATTAATCAAAAATGTAAGGGAGGTTATTGCCTTAAACTCATTTGATAGTCCCTGAAGTCTAAATCATATCCAGACAGAAATGGGTATGAGAGTGTTAGGCTGGAAACACAAGGGCATAGATTACTTTCTTGATTTGAACTAAAATATGAATGAGATTTTCCATCCAGGTTTTTCTTCAATATAGCAAATTAAGGCTGCATATTTCTTCAGTATAAAATCTGATTTGCTATATACAAAATCACTCACTAGTGGCTTTCAACCCAGATGGTAGAAAAATACCATCACATACAGTATAAATATGGTAAATACATGTTTGTCCACTAATTATTTTACTTGCTAAGTCAAGATTCACTGGATACATATCCCTTGTTACAGCAAGGCACAAAATGAGGAATAAGGATGGTGCTTAGATATAGGAACAAGGCAGACAGTTGAACAAACATTAGTACAATGGATAAACAGACAAGACTTGATAATTAATAACAATTACAAAAATTATACTTCTCAACTGACTTGCATCAATCAATGTGAGAAACACAGGACCTTCTCTTTTTTTTAAGGTTTTATTTTGTTCTATGTGTACATATATATGAAGGACCATGTGTGTGACTGGCACCCTCAGAAGACAGAAGAGGGTTTTGGATTCCCTGGAACTGGAGTTATAAGTGGTTGTGAGCCACTATGGGGGTGTGGGAGCCAAGTCCAGTACTCTTCAAGAACAGCCAATACTCTTAACTGATGAGCCACCTCTCCTGCCATAAGACATGATCTTGCCATTGGATGGGGAGTGATATGCTGTAAAGAAGGAAAGTAGGTTTTACTACCAGGGTCCTATGTTCACATCCAGGTTCCATTGCTTATTTGATAGTTCAGTTTGAGCTTTGGATTTTTAAGCTATAAAGTATGTATAATAATTTCCAAGTCTTGTCTCTTCAATAAGGTACCCCAAGAAGTACCCATATTATAGTTTGTGTGTAATACTTTTTAGTAGTATACAGTGGAAAATATGCAAACTTTTAATAGAGGCAAGATAAAGAAGCTTTTTTTAGCTCTATGGAATGTGAGAGAATGGACAAGGGCTATCTGAAAAGAACTTAGAATGGACAAATGACTTGAAAGCAGTCAAGAATTGAATATCATTCATGTCACAGTGATAAAGAAAAACATGTGAATAGAAGAAAATGTCAAAGAGAGAAAATGGGGGTGGAAATTTAAACTTCTGTTAAGTGTACTATAGTAGATACAAGTAAGATCCAGAAGCAAAGGAGTCAGAGTACAGAATGGTATTCATGATGTAAAAAACAGTGGGACCCAGCTGACTTAAAAGGATGTCTAGTGGCTTGCCTGGAGTCAGTTCCACAGCCCCACATAGCTGGTTTTATATACATACACATACATATATACATATATGTGTGTGTGTTTAGTATTAAATTAATAGATTAAAATCATTCAGGTTGGGAGTATTTATATGATGGAAATTAGCAAAAGCAATGATTGATGCGTTTCCCCTCTTGCAAAGCCAGTCATTAAATTTTCACCACCATGACACAGCAGGTATCTTTTTCTGTTACCTCCCTCACATCCTATAACACAAAGTGATGCAATGAAACATGTAACATAGGCAAGCAAGGATATGGACATTCTGCCCACCTGTGGTCACCCTAAAGATGTCAGTGTAAAGTGCATAAAGGGGGACAAGCTGTGAACAAGTGCAAAGAATCAAAACCTGCCCCCAAATGGATCCCATATAGAATTTGAGCACTGGAAAGAGAGAAATATAACCGGGGGAATAATCATCAGGAAATGGGTGAATTTTTTAAAGAAGGAAAAAAATAGAAAAGTGAACATTCTATAAAGGAAATCAATTTGTTGTTTAAATCCTAACTTTTCCAGATAAATACTTTAAGATTATTGAGGAATGAAAAGATATTCCATCTAAAACATCCAAGAAGAAAGGCTAACTTTCATTGGGCAGAAACATTAAAACAAAAGGATGTTTGAACCATTTTGAAAAGTTGTTTAGTATTGGTTGCTTTTCTGTTGGTGTGATAAAAATGTATGGCCAAAACTAATCTATAGAAGAAAGAGTCTATTTTAGCTAAGGATCCAGAGGGGTAGATGTCCATAATAATTGGGAAGGTCTGATAGTAGGTAAATGGAACAAGAAGCTGAGAGATCACAGCTCAACCTCACATGGGAAGCAGAGGAAGCAAGCTTGAAGTGAGACAAGATATATTTTCTCAAAGACTGCCCCCCGTGACGAACATCCTCCAGCAAGGTTCCATGCCCTAAATGTTTCCTAACCACCTCTCCTCACCGCACCAACAAACTAAGGACCAAAGTGAACAAATGCATGAGCCTATCAGAGAAATTCCCCACTTAAGCCACTACCATAATTAAAGGGACAAACAATAATGAAGTTGAGAAAGATCACAGTTCTGTCAATAGCTATAAACTGCATACAGTGAGAGAAGTACTAAAATTCAAGAAATACGTTATTCCTCAGTAAACAAATACCAGGTGTGCTAAACATAACTTTTCTATATTAAGCTTCTCTACACAAAGCCAGATTTCCTCAGTGTAATAAATGGTCCAATCAGTTTTTGTCCTTTATGGAGAAGATGGATGACATTTGGATTCAAGTTCTTAAATATGTCCACATTTAATTTTCCAAATTTAGATTTTATTTATACTTGCCTCCATAAAATAAAAACATATCAAAGACAAAAATAAAGAATATAACTGGCATGTATCAACTGGGCAAAATTCTGTATTAAAATATAGTACAGACCCAAGAAGTTCACAAAAGATTCACGTTTTATAAGAAATTACAAAGAAAATAATGTCTTCATCCCTGGAAATGGTGGAAGGAATAACATATTGAATCAATAATTTTCTATTCGTATCAACACAAGTTAAAGACCAAAGATGAGTGGTAGATTAACAAGACCTCCTCCACATTTCTCTTACCATTTACCTAATCCAAGTTTTAACAATGGTTTTCCCAGTTTTGTTTAGTGTTATGACTAAGGTAAGACATGCAGACACTCTGTTCTTGTGCTGTGGATATCAAAAGGAAGTGTGCTGTTGAGAGTTTGGGTTTGTTAAGTTAGTCTTAACCACAGTGCAAATTCCCTCAGCCCTTTCATCTTTGTCACAAACATCTGATGCACAGCTCCATCCCTACTCCTCTGCTCTCAGATTTCCTTTTCTGTGTATATGTATATGTGGTGTGCTTTTGTGTATATGTGTCCATGTGTGGGGGGATATGCATGTTCATGTGCACTTGTGTATGGAAGCTCCATACACAATGGCTCCAACTTTGTATATCAAGACAGAGTTTTCTCACCCATTAACCTAATATAGCTAATCAGCTTGCTTCAGGGATTCCCCTTTTCTACTCTGTAACTGCTAAGGTTGTAGGCAGCTTCCATGCCCACCTGGCATTTACATGGAAGCTGGGGTTCAGCTAAGAACTCTGGTTCTCAGGCTTATGGTCAAAGATTTTAGTCACTAAGCCATATCCCATGCCTTTATATTACTTAATGTTAACTTCTTGGCAGTATAGGCTAATCCTAGAATAGAAAACATGAGGCTAATGACAGCATAGCACTCTTAATTTTTCATCTGTGTGCTCCCCTCTCTTTATACACAGAGAAGTAGCAAAGCACTTAGTCTATTAAGTTAAGTGATTTTCCAAACTTCCAGTGTAGGTATGGAAGAAATATGTCTTACTTTTGATTTATCTTCTCAGTATTAACAGACACAGTAAAAGTAAGGGAACAATGATGGTGAAATATGGGAATCCAAATGAAATGAAACAGAAATAGAGACAAGAACAATCAAGTTTTACATTTTTAGCGTACTTATTCCAGGAAGCCAATACAATTCATTAGATATTGCCCTAGATGACAAAATGCAGCAAGATCAGGAGCAATTCAGAACTTAGAATCCCAGTCTGTCTTTTTTAACTCATAAAATAGGAATAACATAAAGAATGTAATTGATTTTAATTACCTTTGGATAATTGCATTTTACCACATTAGAGGATTAGTAATCCACCTACTTGTATCTCATAAAATTATAGGAGCAGTATTTCATTTTAAGTACCATTAGCTGCAGAAGTATTGAGACACATTTGCCTTCCTAATGGTTATTATATGTGTTCTGTGTTCAGCACATCGTTTAGAATATCCAGGTAGGCCTTACACCATCTCTGATTAGTAAATATGTAAATAATTTTTAAAGCAGGTGGCTGTTATCTTCAGAAGAGAAAAAAAGCTAACTCCTCGGGCATCTTACTTCCTCAATAGAGATACTGTTTGGTTAAAATCTGATGTAAAATTCTCTTGGAAAGAGAAATCTTGGTCTCAATGTAGCCAGCTATGTTTGCAGTAAGAATAATCACTTAGGAATTCTGCATTATCATGAACCAGAAAATTATGGTGGACCCATTTCTTGCAAGTCATCTCAAATTAGTCCAACATGAGATGGAGACCTGCTGGGTAAACCATTCTCACCAATTCCTAGTTAGGGGGACCCCTTATTGTCTTCTCCCTAATAACTATTCTCATCCCTCACACAAATAAGAGACACCTAAATGTTACAGTTTGGAAAAATTAAGCTTCTCTAATCCATTCTTTACTGTGTATATATATTAAAGCAAATTCTAGAAACTATAATGGCAAGGACTTAAAGGTGCATACTCTAGGTTGGAAGTCAGCCTCTTGACAGAGTAGTCCAGGATCTTTGATAAGCTATAAATTTTTCTTTGAGCTTTTATCTTTTCCTGATGTCAAATAAACTGAAGTGTGCAAGATGTCATAAAACCACCACTAAGCACATGAAGCAACAGATGTAAAATTTCCTCACACACATTAGGTGCTTGGTCAAAGGTAATTACTATTGAGTTTGAAGCTTAATTACAAAATCACAGTCACATATGCAGACAAGAATCCCTGAGTTATAAATCCAGCATCATTTCACTAAAGGATTACCACAGATTTATTTTATTACCAAGTGGTTTTTATAAACACTGCTGTTGGGTCTTATGCTTAGCTGGTTTTCTAAAATCATGGACCCCTTTCCCTCTAATAACAGACTTGATAAAACTTGAAATCAGGCCTTTGGGAATGTAGCTTAATTGATAGAATGCTTGACTATCAACCATGAAGCTGAGTTCAGTCTCCACCATCACATAAACATGTATGGGGGCCCATGCCTGCAGGTGGAAGCTGGGAGAGCATAAGTCCAGCCTCTATGTGATCTTGTTTAAAAAAATGGCGAAACAATATGACTGTGCTATCTCTAGTTCCAACATTAAAGGTCTAAGAGGATATTCTATTCTTTCTGTCACTGGTAAGTGAGTTTTCATAGAATACTTTTCCCTTTATGAAAGAATAAATATATATCTCACTGCAAAACAAGGAGACAACAGAGCACCCATATAACAAAGGCTTGGAGTTGTCCTGTGAACAGGATCATTCCAAATAGTCCAGGCCATCCCTTGTACCTTTTGTCAGAGATATTTTCCAAGGAAAATTAAATGTTAAGCCCATAAGGAAAAGCTGATCTCCCAAGACTTTTTCTCATTTTTTCCCCCATGTGTTAACGCCTTGCTAGTTTCTCAGCACAGAAACCTTGAAATCACTGCTGATATATTTCTTTACCTACATTCTTTCTCAGTCCTATCACTACAAATGGTTCCATTTTATTCCGTTTTCTAGAAAATCACTCAAGGTCATAGATTTCTCAAATGCAACTTTTCTTCTTCAACAAAATAATAGATACTATGTGTTTCATGATGACAATTATCACCAAATATCACGAATATTTTTTTATATATACTATTTTATCTGACCATCTAAACACCTAAAAAGATAGTGGTATATGACTCAGTTAAAAAATTCTTAGAGCCGGGCGGTGGTGGCGCACGTCTTTAATCCCAGCACTCGGGAGGCAGAGGCAGGCGGGATCTCTGTGAGTTCGAGGCCAGCCTGGGCTACCAAGTGAGCTCCAGGAAAGGCGCAAAGCTACACAGAGAAACCCTGTCTCGAAAAACCAAAAAAAAAAAAAAATTCTTAGAAAAGCCAAGTAACTTGTCCAAAGTCATGGGGGCTAATGAATGGAGTAATAGAACAGGAATCCAGGCAAGGGAGCTTTACTTGAAGAGTTTTGCCTCTAGACTCCAGCAAGTGAAATACCACATCTCTCTCCTCCACACATGATTACTCATCAGTGCTCTCTAGACCTCACTGCTAATGAGAATCCACTCCAGAGCCTCTCAGTAACTGAAATACTACTGGTTCTTTGGTTTTAGGAGGCATCCCCCGAGTTCTCCTGATCATTTTGGTCTTTGCTTATTCAGTCAATTCTGTAAAGGTTCATCTTCTGTCTAGATTAGTGGTTAGGAACATGAATAAGACAAACAGGATTCCAAACCCTAGTTCTGTAACTCACCATGTCACTCTGGTTGTTATATAAATGTATTAATACTCAGGGTACCTGTGTGTAAGAAAGAGGATGATTCTAATGCCTTGCTTTCTGTTTGTTGAAATCAATGAGATGTGTGAAGAAGATTCTCATAATGACTGACACACAGCTATTTTCATTTTTGTCATCATGTGCTTCTGGATGGAAGATGTAGCTCAGTAGTGGAGCTTCTTCAAAATATTTTTTATTTAAAAATTAAGTTTATCCTAATTTTGAACTAATATAAACATTAAATTTTAAAAGAAAAAAGTCTTATTTTACTTTTGTGTGCTTTGAAGTTTGTGAACCAATGCTACGTAAGAACTGATTGACTCAGAAAGCCTATTAAGTGTGTCGATGAATAAAACACTGAAAGAAAAGACAATTGGGAATGATACCAAACAGGAATGGATTCTATATAAAACCTTTCATTCACATATAAAAAAAAAAACTGATAGAATTAGCTATTTGAAAATTACCTACTCTCCCACCCAGTGTTGTGTTGTGTTTGTTTGTGTATGTACATAGAACCAATGTATATTTGAAGGCCAGAAAACAAACCTGGCCATCCACCTGTTTTGTTGTTGTTGTTTTGTATGTGTGTGTGTGTGTGTGTGTGTGTCTGTGTCTTTCTGTATCTTTGTGTGTGTTTGTGTCTGTGTGTAAGTCTCTCTCCATGTGTGTGTGTGTGTGTTTCTGTATCTGTGTGTGTGTGTGTGTGTGTGTGTGTGTGTGTGTGTGTTTGGCTTACAGTCACATGGAGGGAGAGAATATATGCTCATGCACACTCTTTTACTTATTCCCTTAAGACAAAATATCTCACTCAACTTGAAGCTTGATTGCCAATTAGCAAACCCCAATGATTCTTCTTTCTTTGCATCTCACAGTTCTGAGTTTACAGGCAGACTAAGCTACCTGGCCATATCCAGCTTTTTATGTGAGTGCTGATATCTGAGCTCAGAGTCTCACAATTGTACAGCAAGCACTCTTTTTTTTTTCTTTTTTTTTTTTTTTTTTTTGGTTTTTTTGAGACAAGGTTTCTCTGTGTGGCTTTGCGCCTTTCCTGGAACTCCCTTGGTAGCCCAGGCTGGCCTTGAACTCACGGAGATCCGCCTGGCTCTGCCTCCCGAGTGCTGGGATTAAAGGTGTGCGCCACCACCGCCCGGCTGCAAGCACTCTTAACACATTGAGCTATCTCTCCAATCCTGTAATCTGGTTTTTTGAGAAAGTGTCTCTCAATGGCTGAACATACCAACTAGGTCTCCCTATCTCCACTTGCATGCTTGACTTTTAAAAACAGGCTCTGGAAACCCAACCGGGTCCTTATGTTTGCATAATAAGTACTTTATCTAACAAGAAATCACAGCAGTGCTGTGGGATGGTCTGTATGTCAAATTGCTCTGATTGGTCAATAAATAGAACACTGATTGGCCAGTGGCCAGGCAGGAAGTAGGCGGGACAAGGAGAGAGGAGAATTCTGGCAAGTGGAAGGCTGAGGCAGAGATACTGCCAGTCGCCACCATGATAACCTGCATGTGAAGATGCCAGTAAGCCACAAGCTACGTGGCAAAGTATAGATTTATAGAAATGGATTAATTTAAGCTATAAGAACAGTTAGCAAGAAGCCTGTCACGGCCATACAGTTTGTAAGCAATATAAGTCTGTGTGTTTACTTGGTTGGGTCTAAGCGGCTGTGGGACTGGCGGGTTAGAGAGATTTGACCTGACTGTGGGCTAAGCAGGACCAGAAAAACTCTAGCTACAAATGGCGCCCAACATGTTGGCAAGAGTTTCCACCTAAAACCTGAGAAAAAAAAGATACTAAAATGGAGCTAAAAACAGTTCCTAGTTGTCTCTTTCAAGTTAGTGGCAGCCTGCGCGTTTGAGCCACTATGGCGGGTTCCTGGCGCGCGCTTGACCTGCAGTATGGCGGGAATGAGGCCTCTGCAAGTGGCACATTAAGCTGCGTGGTGGATTTAGCCTTTGCTAGTACAAAACAAAAAAAGAGGTTTCTGGGTTAAACGCTGCTTTGATAGAAGCATAGACCCAAGAAGGCTCCCAGAGCTGGTGGTAAACGTATCACCTCCATGTTGGGAAGCTGAGGTGGGCGGAGCCAGCAGCCATAGCACCGTTTCAGTCTTAGAATGCTGCAGTTTAAAGCAATAGGCTCAGGGTAATATAAAAAATAAGCCACGTAAAGATGGCTACCACACAGAGAATCTGGATTATGTTCTCTTTGATATTCGTAACTGAAGAAAAACATTTGATTGCAAAAGCTGTTGAGTTATGCCAAAATGTATATTTTAAAGATACCTTGACTTCAATTTTTGGATGTAAAGATATGTTGCTTTGGAAAGGAAGCTCTGCTTTTGTTTCCACAGAAAGCCAGAGGCTATGGATTTTTTCCAGATTAAGATACATCAAGTTTGACCAGCCAAGACCCCCTGAAAGGTCTCCGGTGACACCATGGCCCAGATGACCCAACATCCAGAATGGTTTGAAGGCGACTGGCTCAGACAATACAGCCTCATGGACTACTCCATAATCCTAAAATTTTCTTTGTGTCCCCATAAGATACAGCGCCCCCCTCCAGCAGGAAGTAGTAAGAGAAGCTACGCCCAAATTCCCAAAAATACCAAGCTGGCTTTGGAGATGTGTAAAAGTTAAAACCTTCCTCTTTAAAAAAAAAAGAAAAGAAAAGAAAAGGGGAGGTGCTGTGGGATGGTCTGTATGTCAAATTGCTCTGATTAGTCAATAAATAAAACACTGATTGGCCAGTGGCCAGGCAGGAAGTAGGCGGGACAAGGAGAGAGGAGAATTCTGGCAAGTGGAAAGCTGAAGCAGAGACACTGCCAGCCACCACCATGACAAGCAGCATGTGAAGATGCCAGTAAGCCACAAGCTACGTGGCAAGGTATAGATTTATAGAAATGGATTAATTTAAGCTATAAGAACAGTTAGCAAGAAGCCTGTCACGGCCATACAGTTTGTAAGCAATATAAGTCTCTGTGTTTACTTGGTTGGGTCTGAGCGGCTGTGGGACTGGCAGGTGACAGAGATTTGTCCTGACTGTGGGCTAGGCAGGACCAGAAAAACTCTAGCTACACAGCAGTTCTACATTCTCATTTTTAATCTACATGTAGGATAAAATGCTTTGAGCATTCCAGACATAAATCAGAAAAGAAGGGAAAACAGACTGCTTCTAGAGGATACAAAAGAGAATTAGACTTGCACTAAGGGGTGACTGCAAAGAGAATTACAATACAGCTGGCTGACTGTACTGTTCTACATTTGAATAGTGTCAAAGATGAAAGACACATGGTGATTAAAAAGTCTTAGCTTCATTGTGTCTCCAGTTTCTGATGCAAGCACATAAAGGTCCTTTTATTGTCGGGTTTCGAACCTGGGCCACGGCATGGCAGATGGAAGGAAATGCAGCAGTGGCAGTGGACTGAGGGGTAGAGACTTTTTATAGGGAAAAACCACAAGCCGGGAATTACATACTTTGGCAACTTGGGACTGGGTAGAAGGGATATGGGGCAAGGTGATTTTTTTTAAACTATTGGGGTTAGACTTTTTGGTGGGGAACCACAACTTGCTGAGCAGGATTATCTGGGCTGCTCAGCAGGATTATCTAGATAGCTTCAAGGACCATAAACCGCAGACAGAATGTCTGCAGGAGCATACTGCCCTGTATCTTTTCGAGTTGCTATGGCACATTCCTGAGGTCCTTCCTGGAACTGAGTACAGCAGGTGGTCTAAGATGGTGGCCCTTCCCTAAGATGGAGTTGGTATTGGCTTCACAGTATAAACATATTTTCTGAAAGACACATTTTCCTTAAAATGTGTTTTCATGGGCTGGAGAGATAGCTCAGCAGTTAATATCATTGACTTCTCTTACAGAGAACCCAATTTCAATTCCCAGCACCAAAATGGAAGTTGATAACTGTTTGTAACTCCAGTTCCAGGGAATCTGATACCAAATCTGGCCTCCACAGGCACCAAACATGCATATGGTACATAGACATTTATAAAGGCAAAACATCCATATATATAAAATAAAAATAAACAAGTCTTAAAAACTTACAAAAATGATTTTTAAAATGTGTTTTGCTTATATGCATATGATTGGTTCTAAACATTATAGTTTTGCTTTAATGTAGCAAGTAGTTGTAGTAACAAAATAGAAATTGAGGAGGTGCTTATTTTAAAAAGTGACATTCTCAGAATTCTCCAAAGACCTTTCCTTTGCATTCAGTATCCCCACTCTTCAACCATCCTGAGGCTTGATGAAGATGATCAGGCATATTTTGGAAGCAACATAATGCCATAGTTGCCAAGCTGGGTCCCAAGGGAACCTGCAGAGATTCCCAGGTTTTTTGTGTCTCAGAAGAAAAAAATGTACCGGGGCACAGGCCCATAGATCATATGTCAGAGTAAATGACATGACAGAAACAAAGACAGCACAGCAAAAGAACACTAGGTTGGTGTTTCCTCACCCCAAAGCCAGTTCCTGACCACCGCACCCTCACCTAGAGCTATTCAACTACCAGTCTTGTCAAATCCATCATGTTTAAGATCCATCTTTTTCAAGGAGAAAAAAACTCTACAATAACACTTTAGATTGTGGAAATTAGCATACATTGTCCCTTTAAGTGGTTAAACAGGTAAAATTTGTTATAGGACATTTGGAATGGCTTCGGGCTAAAATGCCTTTGAGTATTTCTAAGTGATAACATAGGTCAGGTACTGGCTGTTAGTATTCGTTGCAATGACTTGAACTGTTGGCTTCAGAAAACATTTAGGGGCTTTCCTTTATGCTTCTGAGATTTTATCAGCCTCAGACACAGACTTAGTCACTTAGGATTTGGGCTCTGTGAAAGTAAATAATGGAAAAATAGGCTGTGTGTTAGCCTGCATCAAGATTTAAGAGGAGACAAACAATAAACACAATTAGAGAGAATCCAGATGCTTAGGAAGGCTGGCAGGACAAACAGCTCTCCAGTAAGTCTAAACAAAATTCTTAAAAGCAAGGCCCTGCCATAGACAAAAGAAGAGGAGCTTTCAATTAGACAGCTTTTTAATTAATTAACTGAAATGTCAGGACCACAACAGCACAATTCTCACAATACTCTTTTTTTCCTCAAGGTTGCTGATTTTTCAACTCACTCAGAGAAAACTTGTGTCCATCTTGTGTGTTACACTCATGCTAGAGTCTGCTCATTGATAACGCTTCAATTCCCTTCTAGGTTTATGGCGATAAGTGTAGCCAACAAGTGGGACATATATGTCCAGTCCATAGCTGCCCCTGGGTAGATTTTGTTTAGAAGTCCTCACTTGTGAGCTGGGTTTCAGGAATTCAGCAGCTGTCCAGCTGACGCCTGCTGCAGCTGGAAGGAGTCAACTGACTTGACTGACTGAACTCTTGCAACCTGGTCACCCCCTTGTTGCTTTATGGTAAGAAGAGAAATCTCAAAAGTAAATATTCATGTCTATGGCCAGGTGTGGTGATATTTTATTTGTGCACCCCAATAAAGCTTATCTGAAGATCCAAGGAAAAAGCCAGCCAATATATTAAACATAGAAGTCAGGCAATGGTAGCACATGCCTTTAATTCTAGCATTCGGGAGGCAGAGATTCATTCAGATCTCTGTGAATTCAAGGCCACACTAGGAACAGAGCCAGGCATGGTGGCACATGCCTTTAATCCCAGCACTAACCATGGAGGTCTGTAGGTCTGTACAGACAGACAGGAAGTGATGTAGATGGGCAGAGAGGGGAAGAGGGCAGGGACAGAAAGGCATATAGGTGTAGATATACAGGAAGTAACTCTCTCTTGGCTGAGAATTTCTAGTGGTAAGAATGTAGCTGGCTTCTTTTTGCTTCCCTGATCTCTCACTTTTTACCCCAATATCTGGCTCCAGGTTTTTTATTAATAAGACCATGTACCAATTCATCTTATAGCTAGGTGTTGTGGCAAAGGCCTTCAATCCCAGCACTTTATAGGCAAGGCAGTTGAATCTCTAGGAGTTCCAGGACAGCTAGGGCTGTTACATAGAGAAACCCTGTCTTGAAAAAATTATATATATATACATATATATATATATATACATATATATACATCTCTATGACCCAAAATGACACAGAACTTGTAGATTGTGCTTATACATCTCAAAAGACAACATTGGCTTTAACTTAAATACCTTGAAAAAGTTTTAACTTGCTTAAAGATGCAGGGCACCTAAAATATACTCATCGTTGGAAAATATTATTTAATTTGAGAAAAATTGGATCACATTTCTTTCATGACAGTCTGAAAAAATACATATATGCTATGTGCATAGTAGAATCCATGTAACAATACTGCTTACACAATCAGATTTTGTGACAAATACCTTTGTATTAAATGCTTTCATTCTGTGTATGATATTTATAGTTCTTACTGTACATAGAATTTCAAAAGAGATGAAATGGCTCTTTGATATCTCTGTCAGTCATTTCCAGTGGCCCAACATCATTCACCTTCCTAGTAGTCATTAACAAGCACTTATCACTTGTCATATATGATTAAGTATATCTTCTGTGAGTTGACTTGATTGATACTATTGCTTGACTCCAAAATGTACCTGCTCTATGCCTTAAATTCATGTAGCCTTGTATCATCACTGTCCCAATTTAATGAATTAATTTGATCAAAAGCCATGTTTTAATATGAAATCTAACAAGAGAAATATAAATGTGTTTTTTACAAGTACAGTACATATATTTCAAATATTTCCAACAGGATTACCCAGATAGTAACTTCACTTAGTAGATCTCCCCAAGTGTTCCTCTAATTAATTCATGAATATGGAGAAGACTAAATTATATTTTCTCTACTTGGCTACAGTTTGTCACTGCTGAATGGAACATATGAAAGTCTCACCTCAGCTGAAACATCTCCAGATTTTCCTCGGTAGGGGATTTCATACGCCTGCATCTGATGCTTAGTGAGTCCTGCTGACTTCTCAGCAAGTTCCCTCCAGCTTCTTCCAAGCTTAACAGCTGAGGTCAGTATAACAGCTTCTTGGATAAGACGTGCCACTAACGCTTGGCAATCCATCTTTAGCAGAGCCTACAGCAGCAAGTATACATCATACTGAAATACAACTCATTGACTTTTTCCTTTAAACTACAATTTTCATTATGTTTTCTAGAAATTGGAATCCCTTTACCCACCACACATATAGTTGAGGTTTTCAAACTCAGAACAGTGATATTTAAGAAAATTGAACAAGTAATCACAGTGATCACATATACTAGAATTAGGGGAGCCTTAGAATAGCCTCAGTAGCTAACTATGGGATCATGGGTAAACCACTTTATTAATATATGTCTTAACATCTTTAACTACTAATGGAACAGTATCAACTGTTTTTATCAGACTCCAGCAGTTCATAATCTCTGAATCTAGAGGTAATTACTCACTCCCCTCAAAACTTATTCCTTACCTTAACAGAGGATCAACACAGATCTATTTCAGCAAAATGTGATTTAAATTTTTCCTAGAATCATGTTTATTGAATAAACACATGCTGCTCCTTTAATTTTGAACAAAGCTACAGATGTTTCTGAATTTAAATCATCTGCCTTCCTCACACTAACATGATGCTGGTAACATAAACCACAAGGTAATAAAGCAAATGCTCTCCTACGATGTGAAAGTGGAATGCTACCAGACTCCTTTTCTTCATTTATTGCACACTTGAGCTTTCTTTCTGACTATTTTTTCAGGCAAGTATAAGAGTTTCTTTTATGCTTTGAGTATATTTTAAAAATATATGAACAGATACATATATCTATGCAAATAAGTCTGTAAACATGCTTGGCAGTCCTTTATTATGTAAGAGTACCTAGGAGGTTTATTTACCCACATGAAAGACTAAATAAAGTTAAATTAATTGAAAAAGGCACTAATTAAAATCTACCATGTCTATCCTCATGAGATCTACAATTAAAAGGACAGTTCATGGACTCTAGACACTAGTTTTATTGACCCCTCTTTTTATTCTGACAGTGGCAGCCCCAGTAAGAAGCAATTCCAAGTCAGAAGTCCTGCAAAGAGCACTTGAGTTTTTGTGGCATGGCTTTACAACGGCAAAGTACAATTTCATAAGAAGTATTTGATATACCATTGTAATGCTTTGTATAATGGATATGGAGACAATACCATTCTGCCTAATCTTCTAGAACTAAGGTAAAAGCACATACTGAAGGGCTTTCAGAAATGACACATATTAGGTAGACAAAAGCATTCACTCTTTACTTCTCAACTTGACCCATCAAGAAACAGAGCAAGAAAAATTTACACTTAATGCAAAGGATGTTTGAAGATATAACTATATACCACAGAAGGGTCAATAGTTTGCTGACAGATGGCCAAGCCTAAATCTCTTTTAGAAGGATGTCCTGATGGCACCACTAAGGCTTAGTATTAGTTGTTTGGTCCATTAAGTCCACTCTCTTGAATTGGGTCTCTATCAGCATTGTCTAATCAAGATATTCTATGATTTATTATGCCCTCCCCAAACTACAGGTATGATCAGACCTGACTTATTTTCAGCTACCAAGAAAAGAAAGTGACTTTTTGTTTGTAGTTTTTTGAGTCTGTGCTGAACAACATCTGAGTTACAAAAAGAAGCTATTACAAAATGAATGTGTAGCTTATACTGAGCAGGACAGCTTCTAGTATTCAGTCATCTGGGCCCACAGTCAATGGGAACACAGCATTTCATAATAAAACTGTCCACTTGCCAACTAGACAGCTCTCAGGTTTTACTGTTCTTGGTGCCATTGTACAATCATTTCTTAAACACACAAATTATTATTAATGTCACAGATTGAATTCATTCACCATTTTTTCTTTGCTGTTTCCAGCTTTATTGAAAGTTACTTCTTAACATGTCTCTGCTCACTGCCTCAATCATCATTTCCATACTTACAGGCATTGTTCTCGTACTTATGCTATTCAGTACACTTACTAACATATACTTACAAAAACATTTTTTGTTGTAGAATATTATTTTAAGATGTGTTACCTTTGTTTATGCTGTGGAACATTTATTGATGCAAAGATATGTTGCATTCTTTTATGCTGTATTTAACTTTGTAGAGCTGTGTTACTTTGCCTGTGCAAAACACCTGATTGGTCTAATAATAAAGAGCTGAATAGCCAATAGCAAGGCAGGATAAAGGATAGGTGGGGCTGGCAGGCACAGAGAATAAATAAGAGAAGAATTCTGGGAAGAGGAGATCAAGGAACAAGAAAAGAAGGAGAGGAGGGTGTCAGGGGCCATCCACCCTGCCACCCAACCACCCAGACAGCCATGGAGTAAAAGTGAAAGTAAGATACACAGAAGTAAGAAAGGGAAAAATCCCAGAGGCAAAAGGTAGACAGGATAATTTAAGAAAAGCTAGCTAGAAACAAGCTAGGGGTAGGCCAGGCATTCATAAGAAATAATAAGCCTCCATGTTTTTTATTTGGGAACTGGGTGGCAGGCCCCCCAAAAGAGCAAGAGTAAAAAACAACCAATGACAATTTTATGCTCCCCAACACACTATTTGAAGGTAGTATTAGCATTTAGCATTTAAGAAGTATTAGCTACCTTCATACATTCATATTTTAATCTTCTTTAGAGATGTCATCTTGATATTTTGTTACTATAACATTGAATTTCTGTTTTAAATCCAATTATTTATAATTCTCCACAAGGCTTTTACATGCTAAAAAGAGTTGATCCTTGAGAATTCTATTAGAATATTAAATATAGTGTTAGCAGAATCATTGTTGGGGTCATGAATTATTACATACAGAAGAACACTAAACTGATGAAATAGTGGATAATACTTATGTGTTTGAAGGAAACAAATATTGAAAAACAAGCCTCTAGTAAAGCCAGATCTTTTTGTTTGTTTGTTCTTCTTTACTTTCATGTTATGGAGCTCCTATGATATTTGAGGGGCTATCTAAATATTTGAGAAAAGAAGAGTTAATCTCTTAAATTTAAAGGAAAGGGCCCAACAAAAATACAACCTTTAAACCTTCTTGAAAGATGATTCTTGCAGACCTATTTTCTGAGAAAATCATGATTGACTCTCAAATCATGAATCCAATGCTATGACCTTGTAGGAAAAGTTCCCAGGGACTTCAATGTATTTATGACTACTAGTTTTCATGTTTGTTATAAACATCATCAAGTTCTCTAAATGAGTTATTGCGATCAACCAATACT